>SKCR01036122.1:0-80604 GCA_019454045.1 Zanthoxylum bungeanum
ATAAAAATTCTTAAGATATACTAGATTACCTAGAACACATAGCAAAGAATGCACAATAATGGGACACAGTTGGCACTTATGAGTCACATGTAAAACCACAACCATCTGGTAGAGGTATGTTTAACCTTAGAGAAGATCATGACTTTTCTGCTAAGTATGCATCTCTAGCTAAAAAATTCGAGGCATTAGAAATGAGGAAGAGTCATCATGTCAAGTCAATTCAAGAAGTCATATGTTAAATCTGTAATTCAAATGAATATGTCACATAAGTTTGCCCAACCTTACCAGCCCTGCAAGAATGTCTTCATAACCAAGTCAGTTCCATAAACACTTTCAATAGACCAAACTCCCAAACCTACAATTATGGTTGGAGAAACCATCCAAACTTCAATTGGAGGAATGATAACCAAGCACAACCATCGTAACAACCTCCCCAGGTACAGGAGAATTTCTGAAATTCCCAGAATTATACACCGTATGTCCCACCACCTAGGAAAAACCTTGAGGATACCTTGCATGCATTCATTGAGAGACAAGAAGCCATCAATAACCAAAATGTGCCAACATTGATTGCTTTGAAAGATACATTCTCCAAAATCACATTTGCACTGACCATTAATGAGAAAGGAAAGTTTCCTACCCAATCACAGCCAAATCTCAAGAGTCATCAAAACCCTCACGAGGGTAGTTCTGGTAATCAACATATAGACCAAGTTAAATATGTTATTACTCTTCACAGTGGTAAGGTCATCGACATACCTATTCTTAAACCTCGCGAAACTAAAAATAAATCAGATTCAAATGGTAAAGAAGGGGTTGATGAACCATTACCCGTCGTTGATGATAACAATTTCTCTCATGCACCTTCATTTCCACAAGCATTACAAATAAAGAAATTGAACCATTCCCTATAGATATATGAAATATTCAAACATGTAAAGGTCAATATTCGTTTGTTAGATGTCATCCAACAGATACCATCTTATGCCAAATTTTTGAAAGACTTGTACACCGTTAAAAGAAAACATCAGGTAAGAAAGAAAGTTTTTCTAGCTGAACAGGTAAGTTCCATTCTCTCAACCAATAAAACATTAAAATACAAGGACCCTGACTTTCCAACTATTTCTTGTATTATTGGAAATCAAAAAATTAAACATGATTTGCTTGATCTTGGAGCCAGTGTCGATTTGCTTCCATTTTTTATTTATCAACAACTTAATATTGGTGAGTTAAAACCAACCTAGACTACTATTTTACTTGCTGATAGATTAGTCAAGGTACTGAAAGGAATTGTGGAAGACGTGTCATTACAAGTTGATAAATTCATATATCATGTGGATTTTATCATCTTAGAAACACAACATGTAGCAGACAGTTATAAGCCAATCCCTGTAATACTTGGTCGCCCATTTTTAGCAACAGCTATTGCTTTAATTAATTGCAGGAATGGAATCATGAATTTATCTATTGGCAATATGACATTGGAGCTTAATATTTTGAACATGTGCAAACAACCATATAATGACAACGAAAATGAAATCATGGAACTAATTGACCCAATTTTAGAGGACCATATCCATGGGAGTTTATCTAATCCCATGGAAATTTATACTGCTAATTTTGTTGAATCAAGTACACAATTAGATTCGGATACTCGTAATGAGTTTTTACTTGATTCTACATAGGTACTGGAAGAAGATGGAGAGATACAAAATTTTGAGGAATTAGGAACACTAGAAGAAGAAAAACATGAGGAATCACCCAAATTAGAGTTAAAGACTTTGCTAGAAGGGCGGAAGTATGCATTTCTTGGAGATGAACAAACTTACCCTGTGGTAATTTCTTCTTTCCTCACAAGCAATCAATAAGGTAAGTTTTTAAATGTGTTGAAAGAACATAAGCTAGTGATTGGATGGACTTTAAAAGACATAAAAAGGCATTAATCCATTGATCTGCACACATAAAATACATTTAGAAGATAATGCTAGGACGTATCGTCAACCCCAAAGAAGATTAAACCATCACATGAAAGAAGTGGTAAAAACAGAAGTCCTTAAACTTCTTGGTGTATGTATTATCTACCCTATCTCTGATAGTAAATGGGTAAGTCATACACAAGTTGTACCTAAAAAATCTGGAAGAACTGTCATAGAAAATGATAAAGGAAAATTAATTCCAACTCTTATCCCATTTAGTTGGCGTATGTGCATTGATTATAGAAAACTAAATGACGCAACTAGAAAATATCATTTTCCTTTACCATTTCTTGACAAAATTTTGGAAAGAGTAGCAGAACATCCATACTATTGTTTTCTTGATGGTTACTCAGGTTATTATCAAATTCTCATTGCTTTAGAAGACAAGGAAAATACCACATTCACATGTCCATTTGGAACATTTACATTTAGGAAAATGCCTTTTGGACTTTGTAATATACCAGCAACATTCCAATGATGCATGTTGAGCATATTTAGTGACATGGTTAAACACTATTTAGAGGTCTTTATGGATGATATAACTGTTTTTAGGAATTCATTTGATAATTGCTTGAATAATTTGGAAAATATTTTGAAAAGATGTGAAGAAAAAAAACTTGTGTTAAACTGGGAAAAATGCCATTTCATAACTAATTTAGGAATCTTTTTGGGTCACGTTGTGTCATCCATAGGTATTGAGGTTGACAAGGAAAAATTAGAGGTGATCTCTAAATTGCCACAATAAAAAACAGGGAAATTCGTTCTTCTCAGGACATGCATAATTTTATAGGAGTGTAGGACACAGAAATCGGCGACGCTGTTCCAGGCTCGCGGCCCGGTCGGGAGTACGGAGTAGCCCGCGGGGGCTAAACCGGAGAATAAAGGAGTCGCCACCCAGTGTGAACTAGGAAAATGATTTAAGGCCGCACTCACCTCTCGCAAAGGAAGAACTCAAACCGTTGGGTTCGGAATGGTCCCTTACTTATGCCACTTATAATGAATGGATTTATGAATAATATAACCGAGTCTATGCAACATACATACGCAAGAATAACCTATATCTAAGTTCATATACAACCTATATCTAAGTTTGCATATAACCTATATCTAAGTTTGCATGCATAAAAGTAAGTCGAAATAACGGCAAACACACAATCTCATGGACACATTAAATTGATAAATACAGAAACATAAATAAATAATCTATTTTCTAAACATAAACATTGAAGAGATATAATTAAGCTCCTAATGGGAAAGAAATAACTAAATCATGCATAAAAATGACATACTATTTCTAATAAACAACGAATAAACACAGGATTAGATGAAACGAAATATGTGCGTTTCTCAAGCGGTACGTGGAGTTGTATCCCAAGTTCAGACCGCACTACCGTCCATTCGGATTCGGCTACGAAATTTATCTCTGGGTTTCCATCCGATATACCATGAGAGATAGCATAAAATCATTCATCATATGGCCACAACATACATGAATCAACAATATGAATGCGAAGAAACTAATAAATAATCTAAAAAAGATGAACGAGAATAAATAAAAGGGTGCCCTCAGGTCTTACCTTTTAAGTCGCCTCTAGGAAGTGCGTTACACGACCGTCAGAAAGGGTTAATGCTCCGCAACTTCTCCAGTTCACTGGGTCAATATTTTTCTTCGTCACCTCGCTGTCTTGGGCTATTTTTTCCTCTATTTTTGTTGTATTTTTTGTTCGTTGTTTTTGGTTACTGTTTTCGGTAATTATGGGCTATTTTGGGTGACTATTTATGCAGTTTAAGGACTGTTTTGCGGGTTGTTTGTGCAGTTTTCAGGGTGCAGTTTTGCGGTAAATAGGGTGCCGTTCGGGGATCGTTTTCAGGGGCTTTGCGCTTTTTTTTCTGGTCGGTTAAGGGCTAATTTTATCATTATTTGGTCGGTGATGATGATGGTATTTATAGCCTTGTGTCTGATTGCTCTCGGTCTTTTGTTGTTTTGTGGGGGGGGGGGTAGTGCGTTTTTATTGAGAGTGGCGTGTGAGGCTTCGGCTTTATTGGTGTCTTTGTTTTGTCCGTTTGTGATGGCTGAGTATGTGGCATATGCTTTGGTGTGGCTTTTACATGTGAGAGGGCAAGTGTAGGGTCTGTTGCTGTTTGGGGAGCTGAGAGAGAATGTGGGAAGAAAATGGTGAAGTCTTAGTGTTTTGGTGGCTGCCGAGTGGATCTGTTGCCGTGAATATGTTTAGGGTTTGTGGATTATGCAAAGAGAGAGAGAGATGAAGAGGGAGTTAGGTTCCTAGGGTTCAAGGGAGATGTGTGCATGAAAAAGAAGAGAGGCCGAGAGTTTGCGTGGAGTGAGGGAGGAAAATGGTTTATTATTTTTGTATGTTGTGTCGTGAGAGTCTAGGTCTTTAGGCTTGGTTTGTGTGTATTTTTATAGGAGAGGGTTAGGGTTGTCCTTGTTTGGGTAGGAAATAAATCATGCAATTATGGGGGATATCTTTAATTAGTGTGTCATAAGGAAAAATCTATTCACTTTAGGAAGGTAATTTGTGGGATTTGATTTGATTTTATTTAGTTTAGGCATGTGATTTAATTTAATTAGGAAGGTGATTTATGGGATTTGATTTGATTTTATTTAGTTTAGGCATGTGATTTAATTTAATTAGGAAGGTGATTTATGGATTTTAACATGTGTTTAATGTGTTTGAATATTTTTTGATGTGATTTAATGGGCTTGGAGGCTTATGGGCGTGTAGGATAGCTAGTTGGTGGGCTTGGGCGAGTGGTTGGTGGTGTGTGGGCTTAAGTGTGTGGCTTAGTATAGGTTGAAGGGGTTTTGGGCCGGTGCAGATTATGATGAAACAGAGGTCCAACGAGCGAACCTGAAGCTAAGCAAACGAATTAAGTCCAACAAGGTATTGATTTCGGAATTTTCCATTCCGGCGTCTGTTTTCCCGTGACTTCCACAAATTAAAGGGTAGTGCCTCCATGTGAGACTCATCATCGGGACTTATATGCAAAAATGCAGTGTCTACAGTCGCCCCCACTTTGATGGGACTTGTGCAGTGTGTGACAATGACAATCCTATCAAAGTTATGCATGCATTTTTACTTACCTGGCTCGCCAGCTGCTGCCTGACTTGCTTGTTGCTTCGAACTGAGTTGATCTGGTGGTGAGGTGCTACGACCCCTTAGGTTCATCCCTGCAAGATGCTGAGATATCTAGGAATCACTACCGGACTGAACTAATATGGTGGCGAGGTGCTTTGACCCCTAGGCTTTGTTCCCGAACCACCGAATGTGGGCTTTGTTCCCTGGGCTTTATTCCCGAACTGTGTTGATAAGTTGTGGTCCCCTTCTGAACTTTGCTCCATTCCCGGAGTGCCATTCCCGGCATACTAAACCTCATTCCCGAGGTGTCGCTGGTCCCCTTCCGAACCTTGCTCCATTCCCGAAGCGCCATTCCCGGCATGCTAAACCTTATTCCCGAGGTGTCGCGGTTGTGGGCCTCGACCCATGCTCCATTCCCGGAGCGCCATTCCCGGCATTTGATGTGGGCCTCGACCCTGGGACTCATCCCAAAAACTGTTAATGATGTGTGGGCCTCGACCCTGGGACTCATCCCCAAAACCGTTAATGATGTATGGCCCTCGACCCTGTGACTCATCCCCAAAACTGCTAATGATGTGTGGGCCTCGACCCTGAGACTCATCCCCAAAACTGCTAATGATGTGTGGGCCTCGACCCTGGGACTCATCCCCAAAACTGCTAATGATGTGTTGGCATCGACCCTAGGACTCATCCCCAAAGCTGCTAATGATGTATAGGCCTCGACCCTGGGACTCATCCCCAAAGCTACTGATGATGTGTGGGCCTCGACCCTGGGACTCATCCCCAAAACTGTTGATGATGTGTGGGCCTCGACCTTGGGACTCATCCCCAAACCGATACTGATGTGGGCCTCGACCTTGGGACTCATCCCTAAACCGATACTGATGTGGGCCTCGACCCATGCTCCATTCCCGGAGTGTCATTCCCGGTATACTGAACCTCATCCCCGAGGCATTGCTGATGTGATGGTTCATTCCCGAACCATGCTGTATGAGGAAGGGTAGACTGGTCGCCCCCAGTCTCGGTTCATCTTTCTGTTCTTTGCTGCTTTCATTAGGTCAAGGTAGATCTCCTGATGTGATGTTACATACCAACATACTATACTGCCTCTCACGAGATAATCCCGATAGCTAAACATATTTTCGTCCTCAAAGGATGCTTAGTGTCAAAACCGGAGAACCTTCAAAGTACTTGATACAACTCAAATCTGACTACCTGAATAAATGATCTGAACTGGACTCCAAGTGTGTGTGTGCCAAGGTTCTTTCGTAGCTTAATCCTTAAGTAAGCTGATTCGATGATTTCATTTCAAAGAATGGGATCGGTTGGTCTAACCAACCTAGATCTCTTGATCATACTCTGCAATTACTTCTTCGTACTCAACATGATATGGTTTTATTCTTCTTTGTCTTTTTTTTTCAACACACCTACCCTTTAAGGTAGCATTTCTCCTAATGGTGGTCCTTTGTGTGTCTTTTTATAGGAGAGGGTTAGGGTTGTCCTGTTTGGGTAGGAAATAAATCATGCAATTATGAGGGATATCTTTAATTAGTGTGTCATAAGGAAAAATCTATTCACTATAGGAAGGTAATTTATGGGATTTGATTTGATTTTATATAGTTTAGGCATGTGATTTAATTTAATTAGGAAGGTGATTTATGGGATTTGATTTGATTTTATTTAGTTTAGGCATGTGATTTAATTTAATTATGAAGGTGATTTATGGATTTTAACATGTGTTTAATGTGTTTGAATATTTTTGGATGTGATTTAATAGGCTTGGAGGCTTATGGGCGTGTAGGATGGCTAGTTGGTGGGCTTGGGCTTAGGTGTCTGGCTTAGTGTAGGTTGAAGGGGTTTTGGGCTAATGATGAATTTCGAAACAGAGGTCCAACGAGCGAACCCGACGCTAAGCAAACGAATTAAGTCCAACAAGGTATAGATTTCTGAATTTTCCCTTTCGACGTCCGTTTCCAGGGACTTCCGCAACTTAAAGGGCAGTGCCTCCATGTGAGACTCATCATCGGGACTTATATGTAAAAATACAGTGCCTACAAGGAGGTTCATAAAAAACTTTAGTACCATATCCAGACTCTTGTGTAACCTCCTATTAAAATATGAAACATTTGAATGGACATAAGAATGTCAAAAATCATTTGAAAAGATTATTAGTCTTTTGACTTCTGCCCCTATCATGCAATCCTCTGATTGGTCTTTCCCTTTTGAGCTAATGTTTGATGCCAGTGATTATGCAGTTGGTGCAATATTAGGACAGAGAAAGGAAGGTAAGTCGCATGTAATATATTACGCAAGTAGAACTTTAAATAATGCACAAATGAATTACACTTCCACAGAAAAAGAACTACTTGTTGTAATATTTGCATTGGATAAATTTCGATCATATTTAATTATTTTTTCAACCGCTGTTTATTCTGATCATACTGCTGTTATATATTTGATGTCTAAACAGGATGCAAAGCCAAGATTACTACAGTGGATTTTATTACTTCAAAAATTCAATCTCACAATCAAGGACAAAAAATGATTAGATAATTTGGTTGTAGATCATTTATCGAGACTCACAAATGAGTCATCAATTGATACAACTTCTATCAATGACTCTCTTCCTGATGAATTTTTATTTTCTGTAAATACAATGCCTTGGTATGCTAATATTGTCAATTTTCTTGTAACAGGAAAAATACCTCTAGATTGGTACCATCAAGATAAGAAGAAATTTCTTACCGAAGTCAAAATATTCTACTAGGACGATCCATATCTGTTCAAATATTATCCTGATCCAATTTTCCGACGATGCATACCAGACAATGCGATAAGTGGTGTTATTCAGTTTTTTTATTTAGAAGCATGTGTATGTCATTTCTCATCTAAGAAAACCGCTGCAAAGATCTTGCAGTGTGGATTTTATTGGCCCACTATTTTTAAAGATACTTATGCCTGTTGCAAAAACTTATGAGAATTGTCAAAAGTTGGCACCCATTTGAAAAAGAAACATGATGCCTTTAAATCCCATCTTTGTCATTGAAATCTTTGATTGTTGGGGAATAGATTTCATGGGTCCATTTTCATCGTTATTTGGATTTTTATATATTTTAGTTGCAGTCGATTATGTCTAAAAATGGGTTGAGGTTGTCGAAACAATGATCACAAAACTGTGATTAAAATTTTAAAAGAAAATATTTTAAGTCGATTTGGAATTCCTCGGGCCATTATAAGTGATGGAGGTAAATACTTTTTTAACAAGTCTTTTGAGTCCTTAATGAAAAAGTATGGAGTTACACATAAAGTTTCCACCTCCTATCACTTTCAGATAAATGGTCAAGTTGAACTAGCAATTAGGGAAATCAAACAAATTTTGGAAAAAAAAAAGGTCAACCTAAATTGTAAAGATTGGTCTCTTCGACTAACTGATGCACTTTGGGCATACCGAACAACTTTCAAAATATCTTTGGGAATGTCTCCATATCATCTAGTTTATGGAAAATCTTGTCATTTACCTGTAGAACTTGAGCATAAGGCATATTGGGCTATTAAAGCATTTAATTCAAAACTTGAAAATGTCAGTCATGAAAGTAAACTGCAATTAAAAGAACTTGAAAAGTTAAGGAATGATTCATATGAGAATGCGAAAATTCTTAAAGTTAAAACTAAAGCCTTTCATGATAGTCGAATTTCACGAAAAATATTTGAAATTGGTCAAAACGTTTTACTCTATATTTCCCGTCTTCATTTATTCCCTGGAAAATTGAAATTCAAATCGAGTGGCCTATTTATTGTGAAAAATGTTTATCCATATGGGGCTATTGACATTGAGAATCCTATGGATGATGATGTACTTAAAGTGAATGGACAACGTCTGAAACCATTTTTGGAGTGTTCAAATTTTCAAGAATCTCTTTTCTTTTCAAACCCAGTGTACTGTGATTGATGTATTTTCTTTTCTTTTCTTTTGTATTTGTCTAACTTCCATTTTTCTTGAGTTTTGCAGTATTTTTATCTTTTCCCATTTTGTCAGAATCTTGCACCCCGGTTAAACAGCGGATAACGGTACTCCGTGACTCTAAGTCAGTTCTTTCAGTTTTCTAAAATTACTGATACCCTACAATCAATGTATGGAAGAAACTCTCACAAAACTCCACAATCATTTCCCTTATTTCCCTCAAAATGCTTTGATGAAAATTTACAAAGCACGCACTGATAGAATGAGGCTTCTTATGATCCATGGTATTCCTAGTGATATTCGTTGGGTAATTGAAGCGAGAGTTCGCCTGGCATGTGAGTCATCTGATTCTTTCATTTCTTACATGCCTGGTTTAGGGAAAAGCACCTATGCTAAGAAATAAAGAGCTAAATAATAAGATATTTGTTATAAATGTGCATGTTGGACGTGCAACAGTCATTGTCGTTCTTTAGGAATGATGTCTGATAATAAGAAAAAATATATCAATATTTACTGCCCCTTTTACTTAATATTTGGTATAATTTCTCGGGTATTGTGAATATTTTGATATGTTTTGTGTTATTTTGTAGATAAATAAAATATCGGGACTCGCTGGAATCAAATCAGGGCTAAAACGGCGAAAAATGAATGAAAAAGAGCAAAATAGGAAATTTATTATTCACGCGTCGCGATGCGCAAGCCCTTTGCGTCGCGAGTCGCGACGCACCTCAATTATTCAGCTGCCGACACATGTCATCACCGCATCATCATGACGTCAGCATAATAATTCATCTGCCGACACATGTCATCACCACATCAGTACGTGCGTCATCACCTCATCATCATGACGTTAGCATAATTATTAATTTACCGACAGACGCCATCTACTGTAGCACGCATCGCGATGCAGCCCGTTTTTGGAGCCTATAAATAGAGGCTGAAATCAAAGGAATTCTTCATACTTTCTTCTTGGGAATTTCCTTAGAATACTAAGAAGAGAGTATCTTGTTTGTTTAATTTCAGTTTTCTTTTATTTAATTTTTATTTTAAGTAATAAATCTTTCTTTGTTTTACTTAAAAGCATGAGTAGGTAACTTCTTTCTGCTGGGGTGAAGGTGAAACTTTTATTATTATAATTTAGATTAATCTCCATTTTTTATAATATATAAATTATCTTAAAACTTGACTTAATTGGATACCGCCTTTATGATCGGTTGGACTTAATTAAATTAATTTTAACCTGATTTAATTTGATACCGCCTTTATGGTTGGTTGGAATTAATTAAAATCTGACTTAATCAGGATACCCTCTATATGGTCGATGGTAATATAATGCAAATTTATATATTATAATAAGAGAGATTTCTAGATTTGAACTAATAAAAATGGATCCCCGAACCCCAGTATTTTATTTAATTGTTGTAAATTTTACCTTTTTAATTTTCAATTAGTTGCATGATGTTTTATTTATTTTTATGTCTTTAGAAGTCCTAGATATGTGTCGTAACTAAATACATTATCTAGGGTTGTGATGAATTCCAATATTAATAGTTTAATAACTTGACTTTTCTTGTGTCTTATGAAATGTATTAGTTTATTTATTGAGTCTAGTTCTTAATGCTTCTTATTAATTGGCCACTAATAAGATTGATTTGGTAAACTTAAAATGAACTTGATGAAGGGATTTTAGGTTTTAGCCATAGACTCAATAGCTCACGATCTCACATTCACCTTAGAGATTTCCTTCCAAGATAGGCATATACTTGTCGGGCGTGGGTAGCTATAATTGGAACTTAATCTTAATGAATTCGGAGTTTCTCAATTAACATAGACATATAGTTAATTAAGTTACTTTGGGTGTTTGCATCTGGCCATCGACAGAGGCTTTTACATATCTTCGTGTTCCAGGTTAATAAACTGACATATTACAAAAACATAAGATAATCACTTCATCTTTAGAAGAATATTAGAAGGAGTCACAACCCTAGATAGTTTCATATCATTGATTACTTTTTAAATTTAATTTCGCTTTGTTTTATTTAATTGTTTTAGATAAAAATCACAATCCAACCAACAATCGAATTAATTAGATACGCTTAGACATTTAGCTTCTTAAATTGATAGCATAACTATTAAGTCCCCGTGGACATTTTCATCAAGTAATTCACAATTTGCATACACAATTTCAAAAAGAAAGACAATAATACAGTCTCGGGAATCTGACTTTAAAAGACCATGTTTGCCAATTTATAAGAAAATTAGATGGGAAGTCTATCCCCGACCCGTAGAGGGCGTTCAAGCCATTACTGGACGTAAAATCAGAGGAAGATGTATGCCACAATCACAACTACCATACATGTTTTTCAATTTATTGCTTTGATTTCCTTTACTTTAAATTACTGTTTTGATTTACTTTAATTTACTATTTTGATTTCCTTTACTTTTGCCAACAGTATCTAAACTTTGTGACTTTTACGATCTATTTTACTGTTTATTTGAAAATTATCATTTTGCAGGTACTAGTGCTTTTATTACTCACCCTTTTTCAGGATCCATAAATACATCTCTTTGTTTCTCTCTTCAACCTATCCAGATAAGAGAAAGAACAAAAAAAAAAGAAACAACTTCAAGAAGACGAGTCAATTAATATTTGTGTGTTTTTTGGAACTAGCTCTGGAACTAAACCAGAATTTGTTGAGGCTACAAAAGATTTGGGTAGAGTTATGGCGGAAAGAAACATGCACTTAGTATATAGCGGTGGCAATCTTGGACTGATGGGATGTGTTTCAAAGGCCGTGCAAGAAGGTGACAGTCAAGTTTTGGGGATCATTCCAAAACCTTTGATAGAGGAAAACCTCATCGGAAAATCAATGGAGAATAATACATTATCTCAGGTATGTCTGAAAGACTTACTGAAATGATCAATCATTTTGATGTTTTTATTACTTTACTAGGTGGGCTTGGCACATTGGAAGAAATATTTACAGTTGCGTCATAGGCGAACTTGAACATTCACCAAAAATCCATTGGACTACTTAATGTTGATGGATTTTTCGATTTTCTTTTTGTATTTCTTGAGGATGCCAAAAGAAATGGGTTTGTTTCAAAACCGGTAAAAGATATCTTCCTAACTGAAAGAAAAGCTGATGTTTTAATTGACCAATTCTTAGCGTATGAACCAAAAATCTACCTTATTCTTTCCAAGTTGAATTGGTCTGGTAACAATCGTGGCAAAAAACGTAGAGTTAACTTGAATCTTAATCTGTAATTTTTTTCTTTTAAATAGTCGTAGATTCAATTGTCAATTCCACACTAACCAGATGATGTCTTCTAAACTCCACTTCTTCTTTTTCAGTCATTGGGGACAATGTCTCAAATTGGTTGGGGGAGGGGAAAGTTGACTAGATAGTTTTTAATTTATGTTTCATTGTTGTGTTTTTCTTTCAAAAAAAAGTTTTTATTATGATATTTTTACATTGTTGTTATTTTGTGTGTAAAAAAAAAAATTGTTTTGATTTTGTTTTGTGTTAAAAAAAAACACACACACACAAAAACTAACAATAAATTTTTGACTAACCAAGTGGAATTGTTGTTCAGAGGTGGTTGTGTAAGGAGATTTCGCTCCTGAGACGCATCTCAAAATAATTCGTAATAAGTTTTTTTTATTCCTTTCTTTTTGAATCATTTAAATTTGTGAATTCTCCATAATTTGATTAAATTTGATCTTCATATGCTCATCTGACAGGTATTATCAACATAAACGGTAACATATAAACATGAGTTGTAAGTAAAAATTTTATAATATTTAGTTCTCTAGTTTGTTGGAGGTAGCACCTAAAGGTAGTGGAATTAGTGTTTTTATTCAAAAAAAAATTTAACCATGCTCTTACTTAGTAACCAGACATCTTGTCTCAGTAAGCATTGATTGTTCGCGTAAAACGGTAGAGCTTGAGTTTGTAAAAAAATAAGAGTGTGTTAATAAGTTCGATTTCGTAGCCTCTCTGACTCGAGCAATTAAGTCCGTATGAATGTTTTAACACTTAGTGCCCTAAAACCAACTGGTCTGGGTCTGGCCCAAAGCTCATTACATGGGTTAAAGAGAAAGCTTAAGGAAATCAAACACTGCTTCTTTTTAACATCTGAGATCCGAGCAATTAAGTCCGTAGGGGTGTTTTAACACCTAGTTCCCTAAAGCCAATTGGTTTGGGAGTCACTGGCCCAAAGCTCATTACGAGGATTGAAGATGCATCATTATTTAAAAAAAAAACTATTTTTGTATTTATAAATAAACTTTCATTACCGAAAGGTGTGAACTCTAATATATTTTTAAGACAAAAATATTACTCTCTTTTCAATGAGATATGTGAATATTGTGGGCACAATGAATTGATTAATACCTTGTTTTATGTGTGTATGGAAGAAGGGTAAAACATATAGGAGAATTTATTTGTTTGATCATTTAGAAAGAAAGAAAATAATTATTAATTTGGAAAAGAATTTGTCTTTTTAAATTTTTTCGCTTAAATTACTAGAGACTAGTAATAAGCTGGTTGAAGGGTGTGATGACAGTAAAATGTGAACATTTATTAAAAGAAAAATAAACCATTTTACACTTGTAGTTTCATTTATCCCATTAATTAGCATAATAATTAAATTTATATTTTATATATTTTTATTGTGATTTTTATCTTTTATGTAGGTGAAATAACACTTTGGATGCATATCTAGAAAAATGAGATTTGACTTTTGGATTTTGGAGGCAATAAATTTAATAGGGTGTTCTAACAGTTTACAACTTCAGAAATTCCAGCCTTGTGCAATGTTGTATTTTAGCCATAAATTTTTACTCTGAGATCAGATTAAGATGATTCAAGTTTCAGATGAAAGAACACTCAAATATCTACAACTTTGATGTTCATAAGATTTTCAAATTCTGAAGTTTTCAAGGCCGAAATTCATGAAAAACCAAAATATATTATATATAATATTTAAAGACAAAAACAAGAAAAAACAAAATTTAAAATAAATTTAAAATAAAAAATATGAAAGTTCGGAATTGACATCCACCTTTCTGTGGATTGTCAATTCCCACCAATTTTACAATTTACAAATTGCTTTTGCAATTTGCAATTTGCATGGGAGGGTGTTGAGCCCTCTACTATAAATAGAGGTGCTCAACACCTTAAGAAATTAGCCCGGGATTCCATAGTTTTCTCTGAAAATTTATGGAGTTCTAGTTCTTGTGTGTTTTATTTTTTAAATGCTTTCTTGTAATTTCTTTTATTTCAGTAATAAAATTATATTTATTTTTATTAAAATATGAGTAGCTAATTTCTTTTTTGTTGGGGTAAAGGGAGAAGCTTTTAATATGAAAATTTAGATTAATCTCACTTATATTTAAATATATAAATTGTAATCTAATGATTAATATTTAATTTAATTCTGGATTAATTATTGACAAATTTTGTTACCGCCTACATGACTGGTTTTATTTATTTGGCATAATTGAGTACCTGACTGGACTTGTTATAGATAAAAGTTATCACCGCCTTCATGACTGGTTTTATATATTTTAGCATAATTAATTTCTGAAATAAATTAATTGGGTAATGATGGTAATTTATATATTATAAAAAGTGAGATTTCTAAATTTGAGATATTAAAAGTAGATCCCCCAACCCCAGTATTTTATTTTATTGTTGCAGGTTAAATTAAAATTTTCCAATCACTTCAAACAATCCAACCTTTTTATTTTTCACTCAAATTATTATTTTATCATATTAAATCTATTTCTTGTGGATCGACCTCGGTCTTACCGAGTTATTTTATTACTTCGACACTCTTATACTTGGGAGTAAAAAATCACTTTTTGAATGTGTCACCCTTTATGGTACACATACGGGTCGAAGAATCATATCTTGATACGCACTTGATTAACGAGTGCATCAGTCCACACCCAATGAACGTCTAGCGGTCAAACCATGAAAGGTCTATGATATAGATGGCATCAAAGTATGGAGGATCACACACAAAATCAATGATATCCTATAGTCAAGGGATCACATATCCTACTCGACTCGAGGAAATTCCTATTGACGGTGGTGTATACTTCCAACTATTAGAAATCACCTATGAGTCATTTAGTATTCACTCCAATGAATACCATATGTCTATACGAGCTTCCCTTGCTCATGGTACATCGGGTTAAACCATTGGAACTCCATTCCAATATATGACATGTGCTAGTCTTCTAGGTTATAGAAATTGACCGTATTTCAAAACCAACGACTAGGAATATTTACTTTAAGAATAGTTTATAATAGTAATACTATCCAAATATCGGACCACCTAGTATCCAGTATTACTACATGACTATTCTAAGGTTGATGTTATTCTCAGCATATTTATATATCAAACTAATATGCATAATAACATTAGCATTAACAAGGTTGAAATGAAAATGTAGTTATTTAACTAATAAATAATAAAATATAATATACAATACATTATTCGAATTGACACTCCAAGCACCAACTCTAACAACCCTATGTCGACATGGTCCTGTTTCAGACAATACATGGTCTGTGCGTGCAACCGTAGCATTGGATGCTTGGTATTTTTGTCCAATCGACTTGGTTTTTGGATGCTTGGTACATTCGTCTAGTTGGTTCATAGACATTTGATGACTTTGATTTGAGATTTGATTTTGTTTTCAGGAAAATATCTCTATGTTATCTTTTGAATATCCTTATTTTATGATTTTCTGAAAAAAAAAAAAAATTTTGAAGAAGTTGCTTTTAGTAAAACTTCTTTCTGATTTAGATATATTTGGTTTCGTTTACGACACGATATGATCTGTTTCCGCCACAGTACTGGTACTATGTTTTATTTGTTTTAATGATTTTGACCCACTGTGGTGCCTGTATATGGTCCATCCATCTGAAATGGCATGACCCGCTACCTTTCGTCGACATGGTCCAGTTTCAGGCAATGTCTAGTCTGAGTGCGCGACTCGAACATTGGATGCCTGGTTAGTTTTATTAAGTATTTTTAAAAGAATAGTTTTAAAATGTATTTTTTTAAAATGAGATTAAAGTGGTTTCTTTATGTTTTTCGTTTCTAATTGTGGATAAGATTGACTATATGGATTTGTATTATGATTTTTATTTCTGATTATGGATAAGATTGACCGTATGGATTTGTATTATGATTTCTTCTTCTACTTGTAGATGAGATTGATTGTATGTAATTTATATTATGATTTTCATATCTAATGGTGGATAAGATTGACTGTATGGAGTTTGTATTATGAGTTCCATTTCTGATTGTGGATGAGATTGATTGTATGAAATTTTTATTTTTATTTCCGTTTCTGAATGTGGATGAGATTGATGGTGTGAAATTTGTATTATGTTTTTCATTTATGATATTAGGTGAGATTGACTTCGCGGCATCTGTAATAGTAATGTGTGTGTTATCAGTTTGATTGATGATTTAGCTTGCATCATAATAGTTTTGATTGGGGCATCCATTCAGATGAAATTCATCTAATACCTATTCTAGAATCGATAATAAGTCTCGTATGAGGTTTGTTTGATCGTGTCGGTGTAGGTTTGTGCAAGTATGATTGGGTTGTTCTCTCGTTTGTCTTTGTCATGTGAGTGTATATATATGTATATATCTTTGTTTGGTTTATTTTTATCGGTTATGGTACGATTGTTATGAAGAAAATCAGGAAACCTACACAAGGTATGTTTCTGAATATGTGTATGTATTTTGAATGCGTGGATCAGTTTATGTAAGTATTTTCGAAAAACTGTGTACTTAGAGAGTGTAAAGAATAGAATGAAATTTAAAGATTTTCTGATAGATAACCATATATGTATAAATTATATATATATGTATTATCTTCAAATTATTCTTACTTGTTTAGTACGTGTGTGGTTACTTACTGAGTTTTATAACTCACACCATAAGAGTTTTCTAGTTTTACAGGTTGGCAACCAGAAGGTCAGCCATCAAGCTTTGGATATTTATGCTCGAGACGAATGATCACTCAAGTTACAGCTACCCACTCTAGAGTCATGAGAAGAGTCATATAGTTTAGAAATAAATTTATTTTTGTTTAAGTTTTGTATTGTGCAATGTATGTAATTATATATATATATATATATATATATATATGTATATAATTAAACATATTGGTTTGTATACATTGAGTTGGGCACGGAGTCCTGGGTATTGATGATGTGATTTGATATATCTTGGGTCTGGACTGGAGGTTCTTTTTGCATAGCTGGTGTTTATGACAGATCATTTTGGTGCTAGACTGCATTCCAGGTTGTCCAATTTTTAAGGTGCATCATTTTCATTTTCGTTAGTTTTGAGGCTCAGACAAACGGGTTATTCCTGTCTCCTACCGGTAACATCCTGCTTCTGGCGGGATGTTATAGTATAACTCATTCTAGATCCGATTTTGGGATATTTTCCTCTTACATGCCTCGACACACAAGTTAATTTCCTCTTTAATTTCGGTCATCCCATCTTATTGAGGTTCTTCGAATCTTTCCAAGATAAAAGTTATTGCCTCCGGTTCTTCAACATTGTAAACACCCTGCTCCATACCATATGCCTCATTCCCTTTTAGTTCAAACTCTTCGGGCAACATATAATGATTAGCCACTGTTGGGGTTGGTGCTCAGAGCGCCAATCCGGACCGTATTTATGTCTGATTCATGAATACGAACATCCTTTTTCCATAATATTACTTATTTATGGTTGCACCTCTTGTTTTTATATACGTATTTGATCTGATTACGATTAGATTGAAACTAAATATTGTTTAGTGATATGTATATATTAGACAAAGGCCCGATAATATATAATGCAGTACACAGTTACAAAGGTAGTTTGTAATTGAAATTGGGAAGTGTCACTGCTAAATGTATATTATCAAATATAGTTTCTGGTCAGGATTCACTAACACGGGTCGGTTAGTCAAATTCGTTGAGATAGTACATGTCGTATATCGAGACTTAGTCTGATGGTTTATCCCAATGAACCATGAGTCTAGGGAGACTCGTATAGACGTGTAGGTGTTTATAATAGATAAACACTTAATGACTCACCGATGATTCTTAATGGATGGTACACCAATGTCAATAAGAATCTTCTCGGGTTGAGTAGCATAGTTGTCCTTCGACTTGAGACACCATTGTGGATGTATGAGACATCCTCCACACTTATATGACAGTCACGTCACCGATCTATTTAGATCAGACCTCCGCCTGTTCGTTGGGTGTGGACCGATCCTCATGATATCTTGTGTGTGTCAAGATAGGATCCATCAGTCATGTGTACAGGGCATAGGTAGTCCATATGTGATTAGCAATCAGTTAAATCTATGGCAATAGTATACTTCGGAAGTGAGTTCCGAATGTTATTTATAGATTTCTAATAGAAACGTCGATTGGATAATACCTATAGAGATTTGACATTTACATCTATATCTCTGGGATTATCCGGATACCTGTGACGGAGGGATTATACGTATGCAATGACCTCTGTTGGGTTTCTACAGTCTAACTGGGATCTATTTAAGCAAAGAAACCATGTGCAAATACAAAAAAGAAGTTGCGGAATACTTACATTGATCGGTTGAGCGATGTGAAGAATAAAATCTTCAAGTTTTTCCTTCCTAGGGCTCGCGGCAGTGGGCTGTTTTGTCCTTCAAAAATACGGTCATGGTGGTCTGAAGCTCCAATCTTTGTGATGTATATTACATGCCCATTGGTGGGTTTCCCTATCACCTTCGCGAGACTCCAGAAGTGTGTTAGCACTAGGTAATTTTGCCACAAAAATTACCTTCTTCTTCATTGTATGTCGGCAAAACCAGTGAAAGAATAAGAAGAATGCCCCTTGGGCGTGAGAGGGAGAGGAGAAGAAGTGAGAGAGTGTAATATGTTTGGTTGTTGAATAAATGTGTATCTAATACACCAAATAAAGTCAAACACCAAAAATTTGGATAAATGGTAAATGGCTTTAATTTATCCAACAACTCACATCAATCACTCAAATCAAAAGTGACTAGTTGTCACATCACTCAAAGTGACAAGTGATTTGACGTTTGATGTGAGTTGTGGGCCGCACTTGAATTCGAAATGCGAGTGCGCCCGCAAACACTCTCGGGCTCGGGTTCACTAATTCCAAATTAACGAATTTTCCGTTGCGACGTAATTAAATAATTATGCCTAGCAAAATCACTATTCACATCACTAACGAATTAATTCTAAATTAACTCGTTCGCCCGAATTAAAATCCAATTTTAATTCCGCGTCGAAATCCAATTTCGTTTAATATATCAAATATATTATTTTATCGAATAATCCAAATTAATCGCTTTCTCTCTTTAATTAATATTTTATCCCAGATAAAATATCTCCGTAATTAATCCCAAATTAATTTTCTATCTCTTCTAATTAATCCCAGATTAATAAAGTGCGAGTCATACGTCATCGGTGAATCTTCAATAGTGACCCATGAGATCCCCGGATATGTTGGCAGTAAATTCGGTCGTCGAACTATCCGAACACGTATGTACCTAGTACTATATTTTTACCGATTTACATGACAAGGTTGGCTTCTAGCAAAGCGCCATGCCTACCCAATTCTCCAGAAATATTCTTACTGGAATATGTGATCTATATCAGGCGTAGTATATGTAGTATTGCGTATTTCGATCCAGTATCAGATGTCACGTGCAAGGCCTGAGGCTGGAAATGTGTCTGCCCCGTACGAAGCACATATCGGATCTCTGGTAACTAGTCTCTTTAATCGGATAATCATGACCTAGTCATATTATCCCGATGATTGCAGTACATAAGAGAACTAGTTTTGTATCCTACGTGATCATCATCTCCACTATGAATGGAGTGATACTTTCATCTCGACATCACACCCAATTCACTACGATTCTCAATATACCCAGAAGAGGTGTACACAGAACCTGTTAAAGGCCTGGACGACCAAAACCAAAGTATATTGATTGTCGCAAGTATTAGCGGTGCAAGTCTCAGGTTAAGACCAAATACACCTACCCTGATTCGGACTTCCATAGACACATAGTCATACTACCAATGGAATTCCGAGGGGTCTATCCAGAGCGAAGCTGTTTCCCGTACCATCGGTAAACACAACCTCCTATTACACTTGCATGAGTATTCTATACCCAAATATATAAGAACTATGTCGTTATGCTCCCACAATGCGCACAAATGCAATACTAGTCTATTCCGCATTATCGATGTCCAATCTCTATAATACTATGACTAGAGATATTTAATGATTAATCCCTCATGGATTGATATTGTCTCATATCTTATCAATCCGGAACTAATCATACGGACCTTCTTATCATATATACATCTTGGTAATCTAATTACAAATGATAGAAGAGCGATTTCCTTTGTCACATAGTTAATTTGTACAACAACACCATGATCTGTACAAATAGTGACGCTATGGGTCGTAATTGTCCAACAATCTCCCACTGGGCCTATAGCCAGTCACTCAAGTGTCCTACACCCGAACTATGTACGGTTCGCTCAAACTTTTGCTGAGGAAATGCTTTCGTCAGCGGATTTGCATGATTATTGTCTGATGCGATTTATTCGATCATCACATCGCCACGATGTATGATCCGAATGAATCAGATGAATATCAAAGTATATATCTGGATCGTTGATGAGACCATTAATTCTTTATCTTTTGATGTAGCCTAGCTCAGCTGCTAACATAACTATATCTAATATAATTAGATTATTATCGACCCAAATGGCTTCTATTGCTGCCTCAGCTGCATCAATATTCCACTTTTGTTGTTTATTCGGTAACAGTATCTTGCTTGGAATATTTCCAGCTCACTGATCCGTTATTCAAACTGTATAGTACTGTTTTACGACTTATAGTCGTTTTTATCGGTTATGAAACTTGCAAGCAGTGAACCCAGTCACTTCAAGTTCTCCTTCTCCATAGTTTAAGACAGCATCATTAGATCTCTAAGATACTTAAGGATGTTCTTAACATCAATCCAGTGACTATCACTAGGATTGGCCTGATTGTGAATCCATGTGCTCAAAGCATATGAGACACTAGGTCCCGTACATTTTTCAATGTACGAGTTCTCGGAGAGTGCTAACAACTTTAAATCTATCCCAGTAGATCTTTATTCCTAGAGTAAAGGTTGTCTCTCCCAAGAATTATACGGAGAATTTTCATGAAAGCCAAGCTTTCACCGATTTTAATTTTGGGAATGTCATTTCCAAGAAATGATATGTCATCATTATATAGGACTTCCACTGCCAGTGCGCTCCCACTAACCTCCTTATATACACAAGAATCATTTTCGTTTTGAATTAAATCATACACCATTATGATTACATGAAAACGATAGTTCCAAGAACGCTATGCTTGCTTCAATCCATACATGGATCGAATAACCTGCGAACCTTGTTTGCTGGTTTTGGTACGACAAAACCGTCAGGATGTTGTAAACATCCTCCAAAAGGTTTCCGTTAAGGAAAGCGATTTTGGCATTCCAGCTGACATATTTCATAAATGAAATATGCAGCATTAGCAAGCATTATCCAAATGGATTTACCATGGCAACGAATAAAAGGTTTCATCGTAATCGACACAATGTTGATAATGATATCTTTCCGCTACAAGCCTAGCTTTGTACGTTGGTATGTTGCCTTCCACGTATGTCTTCCTTGAAGACTAAATAGTACCAGTAGGCACAATGCCTTTTGGTACATCAACTAGTATCCAAACTTCGTTGGTATACATGGAATCCATTTCGGACATCATGACACTTTGCCATAATAGGGAGTCGATAACTTGTATCACTTCCTCATACGTAGTCAGTTCGTATTCCTCAATAAGATTGACATCTTTACGAGGTGAGATCGGAAACCTATACCCCAGGTTGTTTTCTGACTCTCTCCGACTTACGCGGTTCTTGTGTATTCGAAGATTATTGGTATAGTTTCATCCTTGATGAACTATTTGTGTTCCATTAAGGAATCGGTGCCTGGAACAGTATTACTCTGATTTTCTCATCGAGTTTTACTTTCCTCCCACTTACCACTGCATATAGGTATTCCTCTTAGGAAAACCGCATGGTGAGCAACAATTACATTGTTCTCTAGTGAGTTGTATAAGTACTATACTTTGGTTTCCCTAGGATAACTATTATTAGGCACTTATCCGATTTGGATTTTAGTTTGGTATCATCCAAACATATGCCCGACATTCCAAAATCTAAGGAATGAGAAACCCGGTTTCTTTCCTGTTCATATCTAATATGAAGTCTGTCAAACATATTTTTATGGAACCTTATTCAAAATAAGTTCTGCACTGATTAATGCGTATCCGTTGAAGGAAATTGTAGTTCAGAGCGACTCATGATTAACCTTATCATGTCCAACAAAATTCAATTTCTCTGTTCGGACACACCGTCAAATTGACGTGTTCCGGGAGGAGTCCTCATTTAAAGAATACTATACTCTTTCAAGTATATGAGAAACTTATTGCTTAAGTTTTTCATCATGGTCTAACCGTGATTGTTTAATACTTTAGCCGATCTGTTTGTCTACTTCGTGTCGAAACTCTTTGAATTGATCAAAAGTTTTCGATTCATGTTTCAATAGAAACATATAACCATAACGTGATGCCACATCCGTAAAGGTCACGAAACATTCATATCCACCTCTAGCCTAGCTAGACATGGGCCCACTTACGTCACTATGAACGAGGGCTAACAGATCGGTGGCATTTGCATTTTTACCAAGTAAGAAGTGTTTTAGGCATTTTGCCTAATAAACTAGATTCGTAGACATTATTTGATTGGAATCAAATTTTTCCCAGTACCCACTCTTCGAAAGTGTGGATATACGAGTCTTGTTAATTGTGTCCCAGACATCAATGCCATAAATAAGTCTCATCTGATCAAATTAGTTTGAGCTATTTGTTTGTCATGTCATATGTTTAAGATTTATTTATATTCAAAATATAAATACTGTTATTCACATATAATGTGCTTATCTCAATATCATCTTTATAAAATAAAACACTTTAGTGTTCTAGAATATAACGGTATACCGGCAACGGGTTAAACCCTGATATAGAGATAATGTTTCTAGTCAAACTAGTCACATTGTAACAGTTTCCTAATTTAAGTACACACCCGAATGGTAGTTCCTAAACTTAGGTTTCTACGGTTAAAACAGCGACGCTAGTCCCGTTTCCGATTCGTAGATAGATCTCAACTGAAGTCAGTATCCTACTCTCAGCAGATTCTGCACACCAGTACATATTTATGTTCCACACTCAGTATCTAAAATCCAATTTTAATACTAGTAGCGAACATATTTATGACTAACATATTTGAAGTCGGAGCCTTGCACCGTCTTCTATTCCTTCATGTCCGCCTTGTCCATACGGCAGTCACGCTTCCGTGTCCCCGTTTGCCATAATTTAGGCAGACATCTTGGGATATGTCCTTTGTCTTCCCAAAAGATTATAATGATTTTGCCTTTGCCCTGTTTCCACGCTCCAGAAGCCTTTAACCAAGCTTTGGCATTCTGGGATGTCGAAGTAAGATGCGCCTTGCGCTTCTTGCCTTATTGCAAACTTTGGCTTTGTCTCCTTGAGTATAGCCATTAACTCTCCAAGAGTTTGCTATTGCAATTTGTACTTCTAAGATCTAAGGATAGATATATGAAGATCCTTCAATTTCAATATCATACTATAGTGATCTAATCCTTAGTTCTGATTAAGAAATTAAGGAGTCTATTTGGCAAGCATAATGGATTAAGCACTAAAGTTATCATTACATGAATATTCCAAATATCATGTTCTACTATTTGCTTAACTCCGGGCTTAGGCCTAAGATGTTATTTTATCAAATAAAGTAACTTCTTAGTTTTCAGGACTATCCTGAAGTTTATTCCTAATTTGAAAATTAAAGTCGTTTAAATACATTTTCACCCAGGATTATGTTTTAAACACTAATATTTCAATTATCTTGATTCTAATAGTCCAACTATTTAATCAACGATTTTAGGTACTATTTATTATAATGATTACTATAGTCCAACTATTTAATCAACTATAATTTAATATGTTAAATTCAATTATATTAATTACTATAATCCAATTATAAAATCAACTATAATTCAATTTATTAATTCAAATATATTGATTTCTATAATCCAATTATATAATCAATTATAAATGAAATAGTTTGAATACAGTCCAACTGTTTTAAAACAACAATTAAATATTAGTCCAACTAATATAAATTTATTTGACGAAAAATTTGATATGAGCGCGTATGGCAGGTAACTAAACGAATATTGCAAATTTAATACTTGCCTCCTACTATTTTTCGGCGAGCCTCTAACCCTCTGTGGAGTACTCGGGAAACCTTGTTTCCTAGTGGGCTAGGATCCCGTTAAATAACACACAATCTTGACTTTGGCCAACAAATTGTATGATAATTAACTAGGTAGATCTCTAAGATCAATTGGATCTCATCCAATCCTAGATCCAGTAGGTGGACATCCAAGTCTGAAACATATATCTTATATATGCAAATATATCCAATATATTGCCTAACATTTTTCCTCCGAATCAACTAAGCCTTGGCTTTGGCACAACAAACTTAGTGATCCCAGTTAAGAGGAACCCATTGACCTTGGAAAGCTTGTAATCAATGTCGATGGACAAGAAGTGATCTTGACTTTGGCCAACAAATCACAACTTGGACAAGACACCAATATGGAACAAAGCCTTCATGATTACATCCGCGACGGACAAAGGCCTTGACTTTGGCCAACAAACCAATGCTAGTCTTGGATCTTGAGTAAGAATCACTCAATGGAAGGAAAAACGCTTATATGATGTTGAGGGTTTTTTGCGTGCAATGGCAACCAATTTATTATTTTTGTTAAGGTCCCATCATCATACACCCTTAAACATGCATTCTAAACACATAATAAGGCGTATATAAATAAATATAATAATGATATGCGGATGGATACTTAACACATTGTTCTTAGAACAATCTCTCCCTTTCCTCTCTCCCGCTAGCACAGTATTACTTCTACCCGTTACATAACACTTCTAAAGAAACCTCATTTACATTGAGGGGAATAGGTGAGAAGAGAATAAAAAGAGTAGGGAGGTAATAGGCTGGACACACGCAGGTCCAATTAATAATTCTAAATTTATTACAACAATTTCCAAAATTGCCCCACCCATCTAATATCCATCCGATATACATTATTCATGCATCGCAACCATGTATTCACACAAGCATGTTATCAATCAATCTAATCCAATTAATTAATCTGAATTTTAATGACCATCTAATGTTCAAACAACGATTTGATTTTGCTCGAGTCAAACTCGTTTTGCGAATAAGTACTCAAAGTACGAATTCTTGAATTAAATTAAACTACAATATTAAATCCAATTTAATTTGCATTTAATACTAATTCATTTATTTAATTCCAAATTAAATATTTACACTTTTAATGTACCTTTACGACTTAGATTCCAAATCTAATCGTAACGGGTCTCAAAGCCCGATTAACATCCAATGTCAATTTAATTTAAAGTCCAATGGGCTTTTAATTAATTTCTAAGGCATGGACTTTTGGTCAATATGGGTCAAACTCAAATACCAAAGCCCATTTAAGGAATCACCCTTATATGCCAAGAAACCAATTTAGGCCCATTAGGCCCAATTAATATTAAAGGTCCATTAAGTCATAATTGGACTTTATGGATATGGTTTTGGGCCCAATTGGATCCAACCAATTTAGCCTAAACCAATCTTGGTACAACCAAGCCCATTAAGCCCAATTACAACCTTTCAAGCCCAATTTCCAAAATAGGCCCAATTAATTAAATTACCAAATTCTAAATTTTATAACTTAATTAACTTAAGTGTATAGCCATAATTAATCACCCAAATTAATATTTCCAAAACACAAATTTGTACAATTAATTAAGCGCATTATCATCAAAACATGTCCAATACATTTTAATCAAAAATCAAACCCATTTCATGCTTCTTAACTCACGGCAATGGTAGGGATTTTTGTCCAATTCCAATTTCAATCCAATTGAATTTAAATTAACATTCCCAAAGTCTTTCAAACTCATCCAATGAATCAAAAACCAAAAATTACCATGAGATTAGGGTTCCTTTGAATTTGGCCAAGCCAACCCAATTTGGGGAAAATTGTTCCAAATCAATTTTCATGAAATTGATCACATCCAACTTCAATTAAACATCATTCAAGCATACTCAATCAATTAATTTAATCAAATCATGCTCAAAATCAATTTACCCAATTTTAACCCTAAGTTCAAGTTTCATGCTCAACCTCTCTCTGATACCATTGTTGGGTTTCTACGGTCTAATCGGGATCGATTTAAGCAAAGAAACCATGTGCGAATACAACAAAGAAGTTGTGGAATACTTACATTGATCGGTTGAGCGATGCAAAGAACAAAATCTTTAAGCTTTTCCCTCATAGGGCTCGCGGTAGTGGGCTGTTTTGTCCTTCAAAAATACGGTCATGGTGGTCTCAAGCTCCAAGCTTTGTGATGTATATTCCATGCCCACGGGTGGGTTTCCCTATCACATTCGCGAGACTCCAGAAGTGTGCTAGCACTTTGTAATTTTTGTGGCAAAAATTACCATCTTCTTCCTTGTATGCTCGGCAAAACCAGTGAAAGAATGAGAAGAATGCCCCTTGGGCGTGAGAGGGAGAGGAGAAGAAGTGAGAGATTTTGTTATGTTTGGTTGTTGGATAAATGTGTATCTAATACACCAAATAAAGTCAAACCCCAAAAATTTGGATAAATGGTAAATGGCTTTAATTTATCCAACAACTCACATCAATCACTCAAATCAAAAGTGACTAGTTGTCACATCACTCAAAGTGACAAGTGATTTGACGCTTGATGTGAGTTGTGGGCCGCACTTGAATTCGAAATACGAGTGCGCCCGCAAATACTCTCGGGTTCGCTAATTCAAAATTAACGAATTTTTCGTTACGACGTAATTAAATAATTATGCCTAGCAAAATCACTATTAACGTCGCTAACGAATTAATTATAAATTAACTCGTTCGCCCGAATTAAAATCCAATTTTAATTCCGTGTCGAAATCTAATTTCGTTTAATATATCAAATATATTATTTTATCGATTAATTCCAAATTAATTATTTTCTCTCTTTAATTAATATTTTATCCCAGATAAAATATCTCCGTAATTAATCCCAGATTAATTTTCTCTCTCTTCTAATTAATACCAGATTAATAAAGTGCGAGTCATACGTCATCGGTGAATCTTCGGGAAATGACCCATGAGATCCCCATATATGTTGGCAGTAAATTCGGTCGTCGGACTATCCGAACACGTATGTACCCAGTACTACGTTTTTACCGATTTACAAGACAATGTTGGCTTCTAGCAAAGCGCCATGCCTACCCAATTCTCCAGAAATATTCTTACTGGAATATGTGATCTATATCAGGCGTAGTATATGTAGTATTGCGTATTTCGATCCAGTATCAGATGTCACGTGCAAGGCCTTGGGGCTGGAAATGTGTCTGCCCCGTACGAAGCACATATCAGATCTCTGGTAACTAGTCTCTATAATCCGATAATCATGACCTAGTCATATTATCCCGATGACTGTAGTATATAAGAGAACCAGTTCCGTATCCTATGTGATCATCATCTCCACTATGATTGGAGTGATACTTTCATCTCGACATCACACCCAATACACTACGATTCTCAATATACCCAGAAGAGGCGTACACAGAACCTGTTAAAGCCCTGGACGACCAAAACCAAAGTATATTGATTGTCGCAAGTATTAGCGGTGCAAGTCTCAGGTTAAGACCAAATACACCTACCATGATTCGGACTTCCATAGACACATATTCATACTACCAATGGAATTCCGAGGGATCTATCCAGAGCGAAGCTGTTTCCCATACCATCGGTAAACACAACCTCCTATTACACTTGCATGAGTATCCTATACCAAAATATATGAGAACTATGCCGTTATGCTCTCACAACGCGCACAAGTGCAATACTAGTCTATTCCGCATTATCGATGTCCAATCTCGATAATACTACGACTAGGGATATTTAATGATTAAACCCTCATGGATTGATATTGTCTCATATCTTATCAATCCGGAACTAATCATATGGACATTCTTATCATTTATACATCTTGGCAATCTAATTTCAAATGATAGAAGTGCAATTTCCTTTGTCACATAGTTAATTTGTACAACAACACCATGATCTGTACAAATAGTGACGCTATGGGTCATAATTGTCCAACAACCTCGACCTGTATGATTCAGCTAGTTTATCCGTGGTCGTCATAATTTACGAGTGGGTAAATTATGGACACAAAATTGGATTTTGTGACGGATATACCTGAATCTAGAGAGTCTCACTAACAAAATATACTCGTAGAGCACTAGGGAAACTTTTATGAATAATTGTGATTATTTATAAATCGTTTAAACGTTAAACGAAAAATACATGCGCACGGGCCGAACCGTCATTTCCTAATTAATGTGTATTTGTATTTAATAGATGATATTATTAAATACACATTAATAAATTGTCGAATAAAGGTATTTGACATATATCATTAATATATGTATTTGAGATATTTAAAGTAAATATAATACTTATATTTGAGATATTGTATTTAATTAATTATTTAATTGTTAAATGATTAATATAATTAAAATATAAATATCTCACCAAATGATAAAGTTAGGAAATGATTATAAGTGTTTATTGTTGACTTTATACTTAAAGGAAAAGGTTGTCAAATTGAATTTGACTTCCTTGGATATATGTTTTAATTGTTAAAATTGTAAATATCCATTTTCCTTTTTCTTTGGTATTTTCGGCCAACACCCTAAATAAATATAATTGTTATATTTTTGAGTTGCAATTGTTGACTTGGTTGAATAATTCATTAAAGTGTAATGATTTAGAAATGCAAGTTGACAAGTTGAACTTAAATGAAACAAATGAAAATATCTTGATATTTTCTCACCATCAATTTCGGCCAAGGCTAAATTTGTGGAGTATATATTATTTTGTTTCATCTTTTAGGGTTTAACAAGTTCATTTGAAACCGAAATAAACATAAAAGAGAGTTGAGAGCAAAGTTTGAAGGCTAAAGGGAAAATGCTTGAAAAAGCTTATTTTTGTAAGTCTTTCTTTAATGTCTTCAACATGAAATATATTTCTAACATGCTTAGCTTCATTTTGTGATGCTTTGATGTTATCTATACTCTTATAGTTTGTGTTTATATGGTTGTGAACTTGAATGAAAGTTTGATGCATGGAAGTAAGCTTGAAATGGTTTCAAAGCTTTACTTTTGATTTTTAGAAAATCAAGTTGCCATTCTAGAGTTGGTAAGCCACTCCTTGGTGACCTAGAATTGTTATAGAGTTGTTTCAAAGTGGTGAGGCTAGATTGGTGAAGTATTGAATGGATTAAAGTGTTGGATTTTGTAAATTTGGTGAAATTGTGGACAATTTGATGAAATTGAAAAATTAGGGTTCATAACCCACTCCAAATTTTGGGATTTTCATATATATGATGTATTATGGTATGAATATGATGCATGTAAATTTTTGGGTTGATTGGATTTGATTTTGGCATGTTTTGAACAAAAGGGACCAAAATACAATTACTTGAAAATTTGGTGGTTGTCACGGCAATTAGAAAAAAATTGGGGATTTGTGTTAAATCTGATTTTGATGCATTAGATGTGTTGAAAAACATTTTAGAAATGATTTAGAATCATCCAAAATTATATTTGATAATTTTTGGGCTAAAATAATCAATTTACAAAGTTTTGGGGCAATTCGGTAATTACCAAGAAATTTGATCTCTTGTGTAATTTTTCAGAATTTGATAATTGAATAATTAAATAAATAATTTTATTTAATTGATTCGAGAAAAATTTTGAAATCGGAAAATTTTGATTTTCCACTATTCCGCTGCGTTACCGATATTCCGCCTTAAACACCATCAAAATGGTATTAGAGCAAGTACGATTCTGGACACCCCGATATGATTAGCCCTTTAAAATCGTGTGTTTGTTATTTTCTTTACTTGATACATGTATGCTTTCATTTATTTGATTAAATTTAAAGTGTATGACGATTTATGGAATATCTCCGCTTAATAAGGTTTTAAAGTAACTGGTACTTGGAATACTTGTTTCTTGGTCCGTCTTGTCAATACGGTTTATAAATATTTTTCCGTGACTACATCTGAGACTATGCCTCTGCTGTGAGGGTGTAGCCGATAGATATTTATTTATGCCGGATGTATATAAGATACTAGATAAATTCAAGCGAAAGCGGAATCCTGAACGTGCCCTAGCTGTCAGGGTTACGCAAGTAACTTGAGTTTATCATTGACGAGTTTAAACTTGGTACGTCTCCTTGTGGGCCTACCTTAGCAACGATAATGAGAAACGACCAGGACCGGAAACCCAGGAGTCACTAGTGAGTGATTGACAATGAGTTGTCAACCTGTGAATATACGTAGGCGAGACCGTGCCTCTGCTGTGAGTTGAAATATATTCATAGGGTCCTCTTCACATTATGGAATTCGATTTAATTATTGAATTCTCATTTTTCCGTTGGGGATTACGGTATTACGTAAAATAGTGGGAGGCACTGCTAAGTTTAAAAATTCCTTAACTTAGGCAGTGTGTATTATTATGGAAATAGCCATGTTTGTTTTCCTTAATCTATATTAGATAGAATTAAACTTTTAATTCACTGCACAAATATTTTGATATGTTATCTTACTTGACTCTTGATTGCAGTTATTCTAGAATAGGTTCTAGATACTACTAGAATAGGATATTATTAGATTGGTCTAAACCATCGGGAACTATTGTTCCGATTTTCTTCAAAAATCAAGATGGTTAATGACTTAGTTTCTAAGTCATGATAGATAATCTAGATAGATATCCCTTTTAGGATATAATACTTTAGAGAGAATAGTTTCTTATGCAGTAAGAATTGACTTGAATTAGTTCATGTCTCGAGATTCTTGACTGGTATTAAGAAAGCCCCATTATGTATTTGTTTATCTTGTAATGACGTTTCTTAGCTTTAATGACCTTTAGAGGCAATGTGTCTGACATAATTTGCTAATCAATTATTTACAATTGTTGTGAATAGTTGAATGCAAATAGTAAAGCTAAAGAAAGGAGATGCGTATAGTTGTGTATAGAAAATATCGATTTTCACAATACTACAACTATATGTATTGGATACCAGATCTCCCATCTAGTTATTTAAAAATATTAGTTAACGATTGCTTTGATATTTGATATCGGAACTCACGACTATTGGATAGTTACTTGTTCTTTATAAACAATTGTTATATATTTTAAATATAACTAGTAGTGTCATTGACGTAGAGATAAACATTAAGAAAAATTATTCTGTAAAATAAATAATTTAGAACAGTGCTTTATGAGTTTAATCACTTAAGCATTAGATGCTTATTCCATATGGTAAAAATGGTTTGATACAAGATCACACCACACATCCTTATCCATTTAATGAATATTGTATTCGTGAAGGTGATTAAGATCTCGTTTAACCAATGATTGTCATTGGACCACCAGATTTATTTAACTGATACATTGGATGTATGTAGTTTAATAAATAACAATTGCTTAAGGTAGTTTTCTTTATTTCGTAACTTAGTTGATGAATTGTCATAACTTAGTTATGTGTTTCTGAAAGAACACATATTGAACGTCTTGAAATGATCAAGAACATTCAATCTGTTCTGATGAAACACAAATTGGACATTTTTGACTGGTTCAAAGATATTCAATCTGAAGTTTTTCAGAACTCTATCCTTAAAATTCATAACAAGTGTTTGAATTGTTTAAAGATATTTGATACGATCAAACATATGAATTTAAAGCAATTAGTTCTAAGATTATTAAGTGAATATGATTCTTATTCAATATTATTCTTTCACGATTCCATCTTGGTGTAATTGAGTAGTGGCAGCAATCGAATCTTATATGATTTGATTCGTTTGATATTGAATGTTACCGAATTAGTTTCAATACTCTTGGGGATATGCTCCAGTAACACTAGTTTATCTTTTTTTAATTTAGGTTCCAATAATTTCTACAGTTACATATATGATATGTATAGGTAGAAATTTTGAATCTTGAAAATTTTGAGATTTGAATATTTCTTTTATATAATGGAAATTACTTACGCCTTGGAGGTATAAGTAAAAGTTTATCGTTTATTCTGTTAATAGAATATTGTATTCTATTTGATTAGAATATCTTTCCTACGATCCTAAGTAATAAAATCGTTTTATCACTTGGTGTGTAACATCAGATGTTAACAATTGTAGAAAATACTTGACTTATTGAAGTCAAATGTGAGAATGATAAACTATAATGGAACTACGTAATTAATAAGATGAAACAACCCTTATACATCTTCTATATAAGTTTAATATGATATCAGAATCATTTACGAGTATTTGATACTTAATGATTCTGTTGTTTTCTTACCGAAGAAAATTATCCTATAACTTATAATGGAAGCGATATTTGATATCGATTCTGGAAGTTCACCATTGAACCATAGATCTAAGATTGTTCATAGCCTACTACGATTACGCTTTCATTATGAATTAGTTCATGATATGTGCTAATTGTTTGCGCAGCGAAAACAGTGTGAGCTTATTAAAGGTTTGACCTTTAAAGTATGACAATGAGAAAAGTTATACTCAGCAATCTATTATAGATTCTGAGGAAACTTGTCTCTAGTCATACTAATTGAACAATTAAAGATATATTGGTTAATGTTGATATTAAACTGTACATTTTAGCAAAAGAATGCAAAGTGGCGTTTTTTAATGACTTATTCAGATAATAGATCAGTTGTGATTTCTTCATTTAAAGAGTTCGTTCTGGAATGGCTCTAGAGTTTGTGTTCTGTTGAGATTGCAGTTTAGTGTGCTAGCTTATAGAGCCTATTGTAGACTCATATAAGTCTTCCGGAAATATGTGTTCTCTGTTTTTGATATCGTCAGATTGTCTGATCTTATCAAATGATGAGTGGTAAATCTATCACTATTTCCCACTCATTTAACCTAATATTTTGTATAGTTTCTTGAGTTTTGTGAATATTTTGATATGTTTTGTGTTATTTTGTAGATAAATAAAGGTTCAGGACACTCTGGAGGTGATTTGGGCCAAAATAGTGAAAATTAGACGAAAATTACATTTTGGTAATTTACCGCTTCGCGACGCCAAGACCTTCAGCGTCGCGACGCCTAACATGCACCGAACAGTGCTAACGTGCGCCGGGTCCAAAAATCAGAATCTGAGAAAATTTGACTTTGCTAACGTGCGCCGTGCCACGCATCACCATCACAGCCGATCTGCTAACATGCGCCGTGCCACGTCACCGCCACGTCATCATCAGCCAATCACAGCGTGCCACGTGTCGTAATTCTATGGTGCCGACAGTCAAATTTCCATGTGTCGCCACGTCAGCATCAATCATTGACTCTCTTATCAGTATCTGACACGTGGCAGATAAGAATCTGAGCCAACCAATCAGAAGCCACCACGTGTCACAATAATTGAACTCCTACCACCTTGCCACGTGTCACCTTATCACCTTATCCAGAATCTGAAACCGACGAACCAGAAGACGCCCATTGACCAAACTGGCGTAGCGATGGGAAAGGCCTTGGCGTCGCGACGACGGACCCCTACTGACGCCTATAAATAGAGCTCGAAATTCCAGTTTCACTTGTACCATTCTCTCTCACTTCTTTGACGTAAAGAGGGAGTTTCTCTCTCTAGTTTCTTTTAGTTTTTAGTTTTGTAAATAATTTTAATTACGTTTTGTAATAATAGTAATTTAATTTCTTACTTTTTTTACAGTTTTTACTATTCACCATGAGGAGGTAACTTCCCCAGCTATGGTGAAAGATAATTCTTTTACTGTTACTATTTAGATTAATCTCCCTTAAAAATAATATATTCACTATTTAAAATATTGACTTAAAAATGATACCGCCATATTGGTCGGTGTGGTAAATCATTTTAATCTGGTTTAAACCTGACTAATCAAGGATACCGCCAGATTGGTCGGTTGGTAATTAAATTTTCTTACCGCCTATATGGCAGGTTTATTTTGGTTCCGCCTTTATGGCTGGTTGGACTTAATTTGACTTAATCAGGTTACCGCCTATATGGCTGGTTGGTAAAATAATCACAAGTTAATATATTATATTAAGGGAGATATCTAAATAGTAAATAGTAAAAGTTGATCCTTTTACCTTAGCATTTTATTTTATTTTACTTTTCAGCTTTTACTTTATGTCTTTTACTTTTCAGCATTTTTACTTTATGTCTTTTACTTTTAAGTTTTTACTAGCCCTAGTTATGTGTTAGTTATTTGGGGTTGCGATGAATTCTAATATCACCGGTTTATAAGGGGTTATTTTATAGTTTGGGTAATTTAAAGGTTTACTTATTAAGTCTTAAGCTTAATGCTTCTTGTTGTCTGATCATCAATGAGATTGATCTGGTAAATCTAAAATGAACTAGACATAGGGATTTTAGGTTTCAGCCTTAGACTTAATAGCCAACGATCTTCATTGAGGATAGATAACCCTTTAATAGATTTCCTTACAGGATAGACATATACATGTCGGGCGGGGGTAGCCATAATTGGAACTCAAACTTAATGAATCCAGATAATTTGGTAGACATAGACATATGGTTCAATTGGGTTAAACTGGGTATTTACGTCTGACCATCGACATAGGCTTTTGCATAATTTCGTGTTCCAGGTTAGTAAACCGATTTATTACACAAACATAAAATAATCACTTCATCTTTTAAAAGATATTAGAATGATTCACAACTCTAGATCTTTGTGTCTTTTGTTATTTTCCTTAGTATTTTCTTTTGTCTTTTTATTTATTCATTTATTTAGCAAATCTACAATCAACCAAATCAATCAAGCAATCATTCTCTTCTCCCTCAATTAGATATATGTAAATAAATAGATTCAACAATTAATAACAAGAGTAGGAATTAAGTCCTCGTGGGATTGATATTTTTATACTAATTGAACGATACGTGCGCTTGCATTATATGTGTGTGTTTACGCCGGTCAAGTTTTTGGCACCGTACTGGGGACTTATTTTTCTTGAGTTATTAATTTTGAAGCTATCTAATTTACTTGTATCTAATTTTCTTCATTTTTATTATTAGTAATTTTTATTTCTTTCTTTTATTTTCAGATGATTGAAAAATGGAACATTATTGGGAGATTGAGAGATCACGAGCTTTACTAGAAGATACACCCCAAATCTGGGAGCAACAGTCCGGTTTTCTGAGGCCTGTTGTCCAGCCCAACAACTATCACTGGATGCCAGAACCAAGCAATACCACATTTTCTCAACAAGACGCAATGGGGAGATGTGACATATGTAATGGTAACCACCCTAGAGATTATTGCGAATACAACTACCATCCAGGGTGGCAGAGCTATTAAGATCCTTCATGGTATGACGAACCATCACATTTCACAGAACCACATTTTCCATCTTATCCACCACCCACCTACAATGATCTTCATCAACAATCAGAAGAAGATCAGATGATTGACATGTTCAAAGATGTGTTCAAGAAACGAGATGAAAAGATGGATACAATGCTTGAAACATTCCAGAATCAACTCGAAAGTATTCAGAGACAATCATAATCCATTCAGAGGATGACAGATCAAGTGAGACAATTAACAGAAAACCAGAGCTACATACCTCAAGGACCATTTTCAGATGACACTGATGAAGCCTTCGAGTACCAAGCATTTCACAATGACACTTTAGAAAATGAGGAGGCTGAGTAGTATCAGGAATCTGAGGTATCAGTTCGGGAACCCAAACCAGCGAAGTCTCAATTTGATTTTTATGATTAAGATTCTGACGAGGATGAAGCTGAGCTGTTAGTACCAATTGCACCAACAAATGAGGATGAAACTTTTGAGCCTCAAAATGAAGATCTTGTAGAATGCTTTGCACAAATGTTTGAAGAAGATCTATCTGAGCCAATCACATCAGCCTCAGAAGATGAAGACCTAATGTCAGACACATCTTTACATCCTCACGTTGATACTTATGGAGCATGCATTTAACAAATGACAGATAAAGAACTGAACGAGGAAATTTTAAAATTCATCTGTGAAAAAAATATGGAGCAAGAAGCAGAGCAAATGGAGGAGCAAATATCTGAACTTATTAAAGATCCAGAGCATTCAGAAGAAACATCATTGTTTTGGGGAGTACAAATCAAAGATATCACCCAGAAGCTTGACAGAATGGAACTTCCATTCAAGGTCAAGCACCATACGAGACCTCCTGATTTTATTTCTTACTTTTAAGGAACCACTGTAGCAACAAAGGTTAAAAAGGTGGCATGAGCACGAAATAAGACAAAAGTCTTTTTGCCCCATTACCGTTGGAAGAGACCCTTCAAAAGCAACGCTCACAGATTGTCTTTAATTGGACATCCAAACCGACGCTGAAACCTCCTTAACAGATGGATTTCAGTCAAGTCTGGCTGAAGACGAACAATTTAGCGCTAGCAGGGAGGCAACCCATGCAATTTGTTGTAATTTCTATTCTTATATTTTATGTATACATGTTGTAGAGTTTTTAATTTTATGTGTTATTTTTGTAGGGAAAAGCTCAATGAAAGCATAAGACAGAAGGAATGGTGTTTGGCAATCACAAAGGAAAGAGCTAATTCAATTGTGATGGCTGAGTAAAGAATTAATTCTTGAGACGCATCATTATGAATTTATACTAAGCTAATGGCGTATTGCGTACACAATTCCGTTGCCTTAATAATTGATTTGATATGCTTTTCTGTTTTTATTTCCTTTATTTTCGCCGACAAGATCTAAACTTTTTAATTTTTTCACGATTTATTTTAACGTTCATCTAATAATTGTCATTTGGCAGGTACTAGTGTTACTATTACTCACCCATTTTCAGGTTCTATAAATTCACCTCTACTTTTCTTTCTTCAACACATTCAGATATACATTCAAATAAGAGAAAGAAAATGGAAGCAACATCACAGCAGCGAGTCAAATGAATTTGTGTTTTCTGTGGATCCAATTCTGGTAATAATCCAGAATTCATTGAGGCTGCAAAGGAATTGGGGAGAGTCATAGCAGAGAAAAATATGCACCTAGTATATGGCGGTGGCAATCTTTGAATGATGGGAATCATTTCAAAAGCCGTTCAGGAAGGTGGAGGTCATGTTTGGGAATCATTCCAAAACCTTTGGCAGACGAACAATTAATTGGACCAACAAATGGAGATGAACGAATTGTATCAGGTATGTCTGAATAAATCCATGAAATGATCAATATTGCGGATGTGTTTATTGCATTACCAGGTGGGCTTGGAACGTTTGAAGAAATGTTCACAGTACCATCATGGGCGCACTTAAACATTCATCAGAAGCCATTGGGTTACTTAACATTGAGCATTTCTTCGATTTTCTGTTTGTATTTCTTGCCGAAGCCAAAAGACATAAGTTCATCACAAATCTGTTCAAGATATTTTCCTGACTGCTACAAAAGGCCGAAGAATTAATTGACCAAATCCTAGCCTTTGAACCAAAACTCGACCCCATTCTTTCCAAGTTGAACTGGTCAGATAGCGATCGTGGTAAGAAGCGTAAATTGGACATAGATCTTAATCGGTATTTTTTCTATATTTCAGCTAACCAAGTACTACCTTCTAAACTCTTCTTTTACTGTTTAAGACATTGGGGACAATGTCTCATTTAGGCTTGGGGGAGGGAATTAGTTGATCAGTACCTTGTTTTTAGTTTGTGTTTTGATTTTATTTTTAGTCCAAAATTTTTCGAAAAATACAAAAAAAATTGAAAATTTTTAAAAATTATAAAAATATTTTGTGATTTTGTGTTTTTATTTTGACTAAAAAGGTGAAATTGGTAAGAGATAGCTGAGTAAGGAGTTTCCACTCATGAGACGTATCTCAAACCTATTTCGGAACAAGTTAATTTTTGTTTATTTCATTTTAATTATTTAATTTGTGAATTCTCCATAAAACTGACTAAAATGGATCTTCATATGATCATGTGACAGCTATTTGTCAACATACATAGTAACATACAGACATGAGCTATAATCGAAAAGTTAGGAAGCATCTCAAAAAGTAATGGAGTAAAAAAAAAAATCAGAAAAATCAGAAAAATTATTCTATTGCTACAAAAAGGTGTGAAATCTGATAGAACTTTAGGACAAAAATATTACTCTCTTATCAACTGCACTTGTGACTGTTGTGGGAAAAAATGAGTTGTTTAATATTTTGTGGGCTGTGTATATGGAGAATGGAAAATATAATCGGAGAATTTACTTATTCGGAATTTAGAAAGAAAGAAACAAAACAACTAGTAACTTGGAGTAGAAGTTTCACTTAATTAGTCACTAACTTCTTTATTCTCTTTTCGCTTTTCTTTTTGCTTTTGTGGCATTAGTTTCACTATCTTTTTACTTTTGTAAAATGTTTGTGGGTATCATTGCTATAAACCTTCACGAGACTACAACTCGTCCACTATGGACACTAGGGGTTTAAAGGCTTGTTGCATACGCTAAATGCAACCATGATCCCTATGAAAGTGGCATAGTTTAAATTTGTTTATGCTATTTTATTTGTGTTTTGCTCGAGGACTAGCAAAATGTTAGGTTTGGGGGTGTGATGTGGTAAATCTATCATTATTTCCCACTCATTAACCTAATATTTTGTATAGTTTCTTGAGTTTGTGAATATTTTGATACGTTTGTGTTATTTTGTAGATAAATAAGTTTCAGGACACTCTGGAGATGATTTGGGCCAAAACAGTGAAAATTGGATGAAAATGGCATTTTGGTAATTTGCCGCGTCGCGACGCCTAACATGCACGAACAGTGCTAACGTGCGCCGGGTCCACAAATCAGAATCTGAGAAAGTTTGACTTTGCTAACGTGCGCCGTGCCACGTGTCACCATCACTGCCGATCTGCTAACATGCGACATGCCACGTGTCATCATCCTACGGTGCCGACAGTCGCCATCGCCACATGTCGCCACGTGTCACTCCACGTGTCTGCCATGTTATCATCCACATCATCAATTGACCGAGTCAACATGCCACCTCACCGCCACGTAATCATCAGCCAATCACAGCGTGCCACATGTCGTAATTCTATGGTGCCGACAGTCAAATTTCCATGTGTCCACGTCAGCATCAATCATTGACTCTCTTATCAGTATCTGACACGTGGCGGATAAGAATCTGAGCCAACCAATCAGAAGCCACCACATGTCACAATAATTGAACTTCAACCACCTTGCCACGTGTCACCTTATCACCTTATCCAGAATCTGAAACCGACGAACCAGAAGACGCCACATCGACCAAACTGGCGTAGCGATGCCAAAGGCCTTGGCGTCACGACGCCGGACCCCTACTGACGCCTATAAATAGAGCTCGAAATTCCAGTTTCACTTGTACCATTCTTTCTCACTTCTTTGATGTAAAGAGGGAGTTTCTCTCTCTAGTTTCTTTTAGTTTTTAGTTTTGTAAATAATTTTAATTACGTTTTGTAATAATAGAAATTTACTTTCTTACTTTTTTACAGTTTTTACTATTCACCATGAGGAGGTAACTTCCCCAGCTATGGTGAAAGATAATTCTTTTACTGTTACTATTAGATTAATCTCCCTTAAAAATAATATATTCACTATTTAAAATATTGACTTAAAAAGGATACCGCCATATTGGTCGGTTGGTAAATCATTTTAATCTGGTTTAAACCTGACTAATCAAGGATACCGCCAGATTGGTCGGTTGGTAACTAAATTTTCTTACCGCCTATATGGCAGGTTTATTTTGGTTCCGCCTTTATGGCTGGTTGGACTTAATTTGACTTAATCAGGTTACCGCCTATATGGCTGGTTGGTAAAATAATCACAAGTTAATATATTATATTAAGGGAGATATCTAAATAGTAAATAGTAAAAGTTGATCCTTTTACCTTAGCATTTTTTATTTTATTTTAATTTTCAGCTTTTACTTTATGTCTTTTACTTTTCAGCATTTTTACTTTATGTCTTTTACTTTTAAGTTTTTACTAGCCCTAGTTATGTGTTAGTTATCTGGGGTTGCGATGAATTCTAATATCACCGGTTTATAAGAGGTTATTTTATAGTTTGGGTAATTTAAACGTTTACTTATTAAGTCTTAAGCTTAATGCTTCTTGTTGTCTGATCACCAATAAGATTGATCTGGTAAATCTAAAATGAACTAGACATAGGGATTTTAGGTTTCAGCCTTAGACTTAATAGCCCACTATCTTCATTGAGGATAGATAACCCTTTAATAGATTTCCTTACAGGATAGACATATACCTGTCGGGGGGGTAGCCATAATTGGAACTCAAACTTAATGAATCCAGATAATTTGGTTGACATAGACATATGGTTCAATTGGGTTAAACTGGGTATTTGCGTCTGACCATCGACATAGGCTTTTGCATAATTTCGTGTTCCAGGTTAGTAAACCGATTTATTACACAAACATAAAAAAATCACTTCATCTTTTAAAAGATATTAGAATGATTCACAACCCTAGATCTTTGTGTGTCTTTTGTTATTTTCCTTAGTATTTTCTTTGTCTTTTTATTTATTATTTATTTATTTAGCAAATCTACAATCAACCAAATCAATCAAGCAATCATTCTCTTCTCCCTCAATTAGATATATGTAAATAAATAGATTCAACAATTAATAACAACAGTAGGAATTAAGTCATCGTGGGATCGATATTTTTATACTACCTGAACGATACGTGCGTTGTGTTATATGTGTGTGTTTACGCCGGTCAGTTTTTGGCGCCATTGCTGGGGACTTATTTTTCTTGAGTTATTAATTTTGAAGCTATCTAATTTACTTGTCTCTAATTTTCTTCATTTTTATTATTAGTAATTTTTATTTCTTTCTTTTATTTTCAGGTGATTGAAAAATGGAACATTATTGGGATTGAGAGATCACGAGCTTTACTAGAAGATACACCCCAAATATGGGAGCAACAGTCCGATTTTCTGAGGCCTGTTGTCCAGCCCAACAACTATCACAGGATGCCAGAACCAAGCAATACCACATTTGCTCAACAAGACGCAATGGGGAGATGTGACATATGTAATGGTAACCACCCTAGAGATTATTACGAATACAACTACCATCCAGGGTGGCAGAGCTATCAAGATCTTTCATGGTATGACGAGCCATCACATTTCACAGAACCACATTTTCCATCTTATCCACCACCCACCTACAATGATCTTCATCAACAAGCAGAACAATCAGAAGAAGATTAGATGATTGACATGCTCAAAGATGTGTTCAAGAAACGAGATGAAAAGATGGATACAATGCTTGAAACATTCCAGAATCAACTCGAAAGTATTCAGAGAAAATCAGAATCCATTCAAAGGATGACAGATCAAGTGAGACAATTAACAGAAAACCAGAGCTACATACCTCACGGACCATTTCAGATGACACTGATGAAGCCTTCGAGTACCAAGCATTTCACGATGACACTTTAGAAAATGAGGAGGCTGAATAATATCAGGAATCTGAGGTATCAGTTCGGGAACCCAAACCAGCGAAGTCTCAATTTGATTTTTATTATTAAGATTCTGACGAGGATGAAGCTGAGCTGTTAGTACCAATTGCACCAACAAAGGAGGATGAAACTTTTGAGCCTCAAAATGAAGATCTTGGAGAATGCTTTGCACAAATGTTTGAAGAAGATCTATCTGAGCCAATCACATCAGCCTCAGAAGATGAAGACCTAATGTCAGACACATCTTTACAACCTCATGTTGATACTTATGGAGCATGCATTTCACAAATGACAGATGAAGAACTAAACGAGGAAATTTTAAAATTCATCTGTGAAGAGAAGGTGGAGCAAGAAGCAGAGCAAATGGAGGAGCAAATATCTGAACTTATTAAAGATCCAGAACATTCAGAAGAAACATCACTGTTTTGGGGAGTACAAATCAAAGATATCACCCAGAAGCTTGACAGAATGGAACTTCCATTCAAGGTCAAGCACCATACGAGACCTCCTGATTTTATTTCTTTCTTTTCAGGAACCACTGTAGCAACAAAGGTTAAAAAGGTGGCACGAGCACGAAATAAGACAAAAGTCTTTTTGCCCCTTTACCGTTGGAAGAGACCCTTCAAAAGCAACGCTCACGGGATTGTCTTTAATCGGACATCCAAAACGACGCTGAAACCTCCTTAACAGATGGATTTCAATCACGTCTGGCTGAAGATGAAAAATTTAGCGCTAGCAGGGAGGCAACCCATGCATTTGTTGTAATTTCTATTTTTATATTTGTGTATACATGTTGTGAGTTTTTAATTTTGTGTGTTATTTTTGTAGGGAAAAGCTCAATCAAAGCATAAGACAGAAGAAATGGTGTTTGGCAATCACAAAGAAAAAGCTAATTCAATTGTGATGGCTGAGTAAAGAATTAATTCTTGAGACGTATCATTATGAATTTATACTAAGCTAGTGGCGTATTGCATACATAATTCTGTTGCCTTAATAATTGCTTTGATTTGCTTTTCTGTTTTTATTTCCTTTATTTTCACCGACAAGATCTAAACTTTTTAAATTTTTCACGATTTATTTTAACGTCCATCTAATAATTGTCATTTGGCAGGTACTAGTGTTACTATTACTCACCCATTTTCAGGTTCTATAAATTCAGCTCTACATTTCTTTCTTCGATACATTCAGATATACATTCAAAAAGAAGAAAGAAAATGGAAGCAACTTCACAGCAGCGAGTCAAGTGAATTTGTGTTTTCTGTGGATCCAATTCTGGTAATAAACCAGAATTCATTGAGGCTGCAAAGGAATTGGGGAGAGTTATAGCAGAGAAAAATATGTACCTAGTATATGGCGGTGGTAATCTTGGAATGATGGGAAGCATTTCAAAAGCCGTTCAGGAAGGTGGCGGTCATGTTTTGGGAATCATTCCAAAACCTTTGGCAGACGAACAATTAATTAGACCAACAAATGGAGATGAACGAATTGTATCAGGTATGTCTGAACAAATCTATGAAATGATCAATACTGCGGATGCGTTTATTGCATTACCAGGTGGGCTTGGAATGTTTGAATAAATGTTCACAGTAGCATCATGGGCGCACTTAAACATTCATCAGAAGCCCATTGGGTTACTTAACATTAAGCATTTCTTCGATTTTCTGTTTGTATTTCTTGCGGAAGCCAAAAGACATAAGTTCGTCACAAAATCTGTTCAAGATATTTTCCTGACTGCTACAAAGGACGAAGAATTAATTGACCAAATCCTAGCCTTTGAACCAAAACTCGACCCCTTTCTTTCCAGTTGAACTGGTGAGATAGCGATTGTGGTAAGAAGCGTAAATTGAACATAAATCTTAATCGGTAATTTTTCTATATTTCAGCTAACCAGGTACTACCTTCTAAACTCTTCTTTTACTGTTTAAGACATTGGGGACAATGTCTCATTTAGGTTTGGGGGAGGGAATTAGTTGATCAGTACCTTGTTTTTAGTTTGTGTGTTGATTTTATTTTTAGTCCAAAATTTTTCGAAAAATACAAAAAAATTGAAAATTTTTCAAAAATTACAAAACTATTTTGTGATTTTGTGTTTTTATTTTGACTAAAAATGTGAAATTGGTAAGAGATAGCTGAGTAAGGAGTTTCCACTCATGAGACGTATCTCAAACCTATTTCGGAACAAGTTAATTTTTATTTATTTCATTTTAAATTATTTAATTTGTGAATTCTCCATAAAACTGACTAAAATGGATCTTCATATGCTCAGTTGACAGATATTATCAACATACATAGTAACATACAGATATGAGCTATAATAGAAAAGTTAGGAAGCATCTAAAAAAGCAATGGAGTAAAATAATAAAAAATAAGAAAAATCAAGAAAATTATTCCATTGCTACAAAAAGGTGTGAAATCTGATAGAACTTTAGGACAAAAATATTACTCTATTATCAACTGCACTTGTGACTGTTGTGGGAAAAAATGAGATGTTTAATATTTTGTGGGCTGTGTATATGGAGAATGGAAAATATATCAGAGAATTTACTTATTCGGTAATTTAGAAAGAAACAAAACAACTAGTAACTTGGAGTAGAAGTTTCACTTAATTAGTCACTAACTTCTTCAATCTCTTTTCGCTTGTCTTTTTACTTTTGTGTGCATTAGTTTCACTACCTTTTTACTTTTGTAAGATGTTTGTGGGTATCATTGCTGTAAACCCTCACGAGACTACAACTCGTCCACTAGGGACACCTAGGGGTTTAAAGGCTTGTTGCATACGCTAAATGCAACCGTGATCCCTACGAAAGTGGCATAGTTTAAATTTGTTTATGCTATTTTATTTTGTGTTTTGCTCGAGGACTAGCAAAATGTTAGGTTTGGGGGTGTGATGAGTGGTAAATCTATCACTATTTCCCACTCATTTAACCTAATATTTTGTATAGTTTCTTGAGTTTGTGAATATTTTGATATGTTTTGTGTTATTTTGTAGATAAATAAAGTTTCAGGACACTCTGGAGATGATTTGGGCCAAAACAGTGAAAATTAGATGAAAAGGGCATTTTGGTAATTTGCCGCGTCGCGCACGCCTAACATGCACCGAACAGTGCTAACGTGCGACGGGTCCACAAATCAGAATCTGAGAAAATTTTACTTTGCTAACGTGCACCGTGCACGTGTCCACCATCACAGCCGATCTGCTAACATGCGCCGTGCCACGTGTCATCATCCTACGGTGCCGACAGTCGCCATCGCCACGTGTCACTCCATATGTCTGCCACGTCATCATCCACATCATCAGTTGACCGAGTCAACATGCCATCTCACCGCCATGTCATCATCAGCAATCACAGCGTGCCACTGTCACAATTCTATGGTGCCGACAGTCAAATTGCCACGTGTCGCCACGTCAGCATCAATCATTGACTCTCTTATCAGTATCTGACACGTGGCAGATAAGAATTTGAGCCAACCAATTAGAAGCCACCACGTGTCACAATAATTGAACTCCAACCACCTTGCCACGTGTCACCTTATCACCTTATCCAGAATCTGAACCGACGAACCAGAAGATGCCACGTCGACCAACTGGCGTAGCGACGCCGGACCCCTACTGATGCCTATAAATAGAGCTCGAAATTCCAGTTTCAGTGTACCATTCTCTCTCACTTCTTTGATGTAAAGAGGGAGTTTCTCTCTCTAGTTTCTTTTAGTTTTTAGTTTTGTAAATAATTTTAATTACGTTTTGTAATATAGTAATTTATTTTCTTAATTTTTTACAGTTTTTACTATTCACATGAGGAGGTAACTTCCCCAGCTATGGTGAAAGATAATTCTTTTACTGTAACTATTTAGATTAATCTCCCTTAAAAATAATATATTCACTATTAAAATATTGACTTAAAAATGATACCGCCATATTGGTCGGTTGGTAAATCATTTTAATCTGGTTTAAACATGACTAATCAAGGATACCGCCAGATTGGTCGGTTGGTAATTAAATTTTCTTACCGCCTATATGGCAGGTTTATTTTGGTTCCGCCTTTATGGCTGGCTGGACTTAATTTGACTTAATCAGGTTACCGTAAAATAATCACAAGTTATATATTATATTAAGGGAGATATCTAAATAGTAAATAGTAAAAGTTGATCCTTTTACCTTAGCATTTTATTTTATTTTAATTTTCAGCTTTTACTTTATGTCTTTTACTTTTCATCATTTTTACTTTATGTCTTTTACTTTTAAGTTTTTACTAGCCCTAATTATGTGTTAGTTATCTGGGGTTGTGATGATTCTAATATCACGGGTTTATAAGGGGTTATTTTATAGTTTGGGTAATTTAAAGGTTTACTTATTAGTCTTAAGCTTAATGCTTCTTGTTGTCTGATCACTAATAAGATTGATCAGGTAAATCTAAAATGAACTAGACATAGAGATTTTAGTTTCAGCCTTAGACTTAATAGCCCACGATCTTCCTTGAGGATAGATAACCCTTTAATAGATTTCCTTACAGGATAGACATATACCTGTCAGGCGGGGGTAGCCATAATTGGAACTCAAACTTAATGAATCTAGATAATTTGGTTGACATAGACATATGGTTCATTGGGTTAAACTGGGTATTTGCGTCTGACCATCGACATAGGCTTTTGCATAATTTCGTGTTCCAGGTTAGTAAAACCGATTTATTACACAAACATAAAATAATCACTTCATCTTTTAAAAGATATTAGAATGATTCACAACCCTAGATCTTTGTGTCTTTTGTTATTTTCCTTTGTATTTTTTTTTTGTCTTTTTATTTATTTATTTATTTAGCCAATCTACAATCAACCAAATAAATCAAGCAATCATTCTCTTCTCCCTCAATTAGATATATGTAAATAAATAGATTCAACAATTAATAACAATAGTAGGAATAAGTCATCGTGTGACCGATATTTTTATACTACTTGAACGATACGTGCGCTTGCGTTATATGTGTGTGTGTTACGCCGATCGTCAAATATAGAGAATACATATGTGATTGAAGGGTTAGTGGGAGCATACAAATTACTTTCTAGTGTTATATATCCTAACAACATTATGATTATTATGGTAATAATGATATGTTTGTAAGGTAAAAGATTTACCTAAGTCTTCTTTACTCCGTGAAAGCAGTGGGGGGAGTAGTCTCTGTTATATTTGATATAAAGTTTTATATAAGATATAAAACTAAGAGACTTGTGAGATACTCCTATTATTCGTATCTTATATATGATCTAATAAAGGACATAACTAGGTTATCTGTATGACAGTTAGTATAACTGTGGGACAGTTATTGTGTGTCTTATATAAAGTATTCATCTTTCGTAAATGATGATTCCTTTTTCGAAAGAGATATTGATTAGAATGTGTAATCAATCTTTTGTATCATTTGATGATGACATAATAAATAATTTATAATGTGCGATTAAAGATATCGATTTAATCATAATTGTTACGAGTTATTTGATATCCTATAGACCATAGGATGGATCTTGAAACACGTTCTTTATGATCTTTGAGATATTAAGAACAAGTTTCTAATTCATGGAGAATTTAGTCTGCAACCATTAGGGTCATATTAGTTTTGAGACTAATTATGACGTTAGACAGTCTACATCATAAAGAGTCATAAAAGATGTAGTGGGAGTGTCAAAGATGATTCTACTATTACAGTGGAATTAGATGCAACTTATGAAGTATTGACTTATGAAGTTGCATAGTGACCTTATAAATTAGAAGTTTTATATTGGTGTTGTGCTTGCGGTTGTCCGCATATTATTTTGGATTTGATCCCTGAATACTTGGACAACTCAGTAGCTTTAGCACAAAACTGCTGTAGTGTCTGATTAATATTAATGTATAATTTAGATTCTACAAAATATGAAAGATACTGGCTATGGGAAATGATTGAGTTTGTTTGACAAACTCATTATGTAATAGCGGACCTACTTCTTGTTGCCTACCTCTTAAGTGATGGGTGAGCTTTTGAGGGCCATGTGTATACGATACACATTGAGATGTGTATATGATACCGTGGATTGGCACAAGAGCAAGTGGGAGAAATTTTTGGGGTTGGGGGGTGCTCAGAGCGCCAATCCGGACCATATTTATGTTTGATTCATGATTACGAACATCCCATTTTCCATAATATTACTTATTTATGGTTGCACCTCTTATTTTTATATACGTATTTGATCTGATTACGATTAGATTGAAACTAAATGCTGTTTAGTGATATGCATATATTAGACAAAGGCCCGATAATATATAATGCAGTACACAGTTACAAAGGTAGTTTGTAATTGACATTGGGAAGTGTCATTGCTAAATGTATATTATCAAATATAGTTTCTGGTCAGGATTCACTAACACGGGTCGGTTAGTCAAATTCGTTGAGATAGTACATGTCGTATATCGAGACTTAGTCTGATGGTTTATCCCAATGAACCATGAGTCTAGGGAGACTCGTATAGACGTGTAGGTGTTTATAATAGATAAACACTGAATGAATCACCGAAGATTCTTAAGGATGGTACACCAACGTCAATAAGAATCTTCTCGGGTTGAGTAGCATAGTTGTCCTTTGACTTGAGACACCACTGTGGATGTATGAGACATCCTCCACACTTAGATGGCAGTCATGTCACCGATCTATTTAGATCAGACCTCCGACTATTCGTTGGGTGTGGACCGATCCTCAGGATATCCTGTGTGTGTCAAGATAGGATCCGTCAATCCTGTGTACAGGGCATAGGTAGTCCATATGTGATTAGCAATCAGTTAAATCTATGGCCATAGTATACTTCGAAAGTGAGTTCCGAATGTTATTAATAGATTGCTAATAGAAACGTCGACGGGATAATACCTATAGAGATTTGACGTTTACATCTATATCTCTGGGATTATCGGATACTGTGACGGAGGGATTATATGTATGCAATGACCTCGACCTGTATGATTCAGCTAGTTTATCCGTGGTCGTCATAATTTACGGGTGGGTAAATTATGGACACGAAATTGGATTTTGTGACGGATATACCTGAATCTAGAGAGTCTCACTAATGAAATATACCTGTAGAGCACTAGGGTAACTTTTATGAATAATGGTGATTATTTATAAATCGTTTAACGTTAAACGAAAAATACATGCAAGGGCCGAACCGTCATTTCCTAATTAATGTGTATTTGTATTTAATATATGATATTATTAAATCCACATTAATAAATTGTCGATAAAGGTATTTGACATATATCATTAATATATGTATTTGAGATATTTAAAGTAAATATAATACATATATTTGAGATATTTGTATTTAATTAATTATTTAATTGTTAAATGATTAATATAATTAAAATATAAATATCTCACCAAATGATAAAGTTAGGAAATGATTATAAATGTTTATGGTTGACTTTATACTTAAAAGAAAAGGTTGTCAAATTGAATTTGACTTCCTTGTATCTTTGTTTTAATTGTTAAAATTGAAAATATTATTTTCCTTTTTCTTTGGTATTTTCGGCCAACACCCTAAATAAATATAATTGTTAATTTTTGAGTTGCAATTGTTGACTTGGATGAATAATTCATTAAAGTGTAATGATAGAAATGCAAGTTGACAAGTTGAGCTTAAATGAAACAAATGAAAATATCTTGATATTTTCTCACCATCAATTTCGGCCAAGGCTAAATTTGTGGAGTATATATTGCTTTGTTTCATCTTTTAGGGTTTTTAAACGTTCATTTGAAACCAAAATAAACATAAAAGAGAGTTGAGAGCAAAGTTTGAAGGCTAAAGGGAAAAAGGCTTGAAAAAGCTTGTTTTGTAAGTCTTTCTTTAATGTCTTCAACATGAAATATGTTTCTAACATTTTTAGCTCATTTTTTTATTTGTTTGATGTTATCTCTACTCTTATGTTTTGTGTTTATATGGTTGTGAACTTGAATGAAAGTTTGATGCATGTAAGTAAGCTTGAAATGGTTTCAAAGCTTTACTTTTGATTTTTAGAAAATCAAGTTGCCATTCTAGAGTTGGTAAGCCACTCCTTGGTGACCTAGAATTGTTATAGAGTGTTTCAAAAGTGTGAGGGCTAGATTGGTGAAGTATTGAATGGATTAAAGTGTTGGATTTTGTAAATTTGGTGAAATTGAACAATTTGATGAAATTGAAAAATTAGGGTTCATAACCCACTCCAAATGTGGGGCTTTTCATATATGTGATGTATTATGGTATGAATATGATGCATGTAAATTTTTGGGTTTATTGGATTTGATCTTGGCATGTTTTGAACAAAAGGGACCAAAATGCAATTACTTGAAAATTGGGGGTTGTCACGTCAATTAGAAAAAATTGGGGATTTGTGTTAAATCTGATTTTGATGCATCAGATGTGTTGAAAAATATTTTAGAAATGATTTAGAATCGTCCAAAATTATATTTGATAATTTTTGGGCAAAATAAAATCAATTTACAAAGTTTTGGGGCAATTCGGTAATTACCAAGAAATTTGATCTCTTGTGTAATTTTTCAGAATTTTGATAATTGGATAATTAAATAAATAATTTTATTTAATTGATCCGAGAAAAATTTTGAAATCGGAAAATTTTTGATTTTCCACTATTCCGCTGCGTTACCGATTTCCGCCTAAAAACGCCATCAAAATGGTATAAGAGAGCAAGTCTGATTCTGGACACCCCGATATGATTAGCCCTTTAAAATTAAGTGTTTGTTCTTTGCTTTATTTGATACATGTATGCTTTCATTTAATTTGATTAAATTTAAAGTGTATGACGATTTATGGAATATCCCCGCTTAATAAGGTTTTAAAGTAACTGGTATTTGGAATACTTGTTTCTTGGTCCGTCTTGTCAATACGGTTTATAAATATTTTTTCGTGACTACATCTGAGACTGTGCCTCTGCTGTGAGGGTGTAGCCGATAGAGATTTATTTATGCCGGATGTATATAAGATACTAGATAAATTCAAGCGAAAGCGGAATCCTGAACGTGCCCTAACTGTCAGGGTTACGCAAGTAACTTGAGTTTATCATTGAGGAGTTTAACCTTGGTACGTCTCCTTATGGGCCTGCCTTAGCAGCGACAACGAGAAACGACCAGGACCGGAAACCCATGAGTCACTAATGAGTGATTGACAATGAGTTGTCTACCTGTGAATATACGTAGGCGAGACCGTGCCTCTGCTGTGAGTCGAAATATATTCATGGGGTCCTCTTCCCATTATGAAATTCGATTTAATTATTGAAATCTCGTTTTTCCGTTGGGGATTACGGTATTACGTAAAATAGTGGGAGGCACTGCTAAATTTAAAAATTCCTTAACTTAGGCAGTGTGTGTATTATTATGGAAATACACGTTTTTGTTTTCCTTAATCTATATTAGATAGAATTAAACTTTTAATTCACTGCACAAATATTTTGATATGTTATCTAACTTGACTCTTGGTTGCAGTTATTCTAGAATAGGTTCTAGATACTACTAGACTAGGATATTATTAGATTGGTCTAAACCATCGGGAACTATTGTTCCGATTTTCTTCAAAAATCAAGATGGTTAATGACTTAGTTTCTAAGTCATGATATATAATCTACATAGATATCCCTTTTAGGATATAATACTTTAGAGAGAATAGTTTCTTATACAGTAAGAATTGACTTGAATTAGTTCATGTCTCGAGATTCTTGACTGGTATTAAGAAAGCCCCATTAGGTATTTGTTTATCTTGTAATGACGTTTCCTAGCTTTAATGACCTTTAGAGGCAATGTGTCTGACACAATTTGCTAATCAATTATTTGCAATTGTTGTGAATAGTTGAATGCAAAGTAAAGCTAAAGAAAGGAGATGCGTATAGTTGTGTATAGAAAATATCGATTTTCACAATACTACAACTATAGGTATTGGATACCAGATCTCCCATCTAGTTATTAAAAATATTAGTTAACGATTGTTTCGATATTTGATATCGGAACTCACGACTATTGGATAGTTACTTGTTCTTTATAAACAATTGTCATATATTTTAAATATAACTAGTAGTGTCATTGACGTAGAGATAAACATTAAGAAAAATTATTCGGTAAAAAAATAATTTAGAACAGTGCTTTATGAGTTTAATCACTTAAGCATTAGATGCTTATTCCGTATGGTAAGAGATGGTTTGATACAAGATCACACCAGACATCCTTATCCATTTAATGAATATTGTATTCGTGAAGGTGATTAAGATCTCGTTTAACCAATGATTGTCATTGGACCACCAGATTTATTTAACTGATACATTAGATGTATGTAGTTTAATAAATAATAATTGCTTAAGGTAGTTTTCTTTATTTCGTAACTTAGTTGATGAATTGTCATAACTTAGTTACGTGTTTCTGAAAGAACACATATTGAACGTCTTGAAATGATCAAGAACATTCAATCTGTTCTGATGAAACACAGATTGGACATTTTTTACTGGTTCAAAGATATTCAATCTGAAGTTTTTGAGAACTATATCCTTAAAATTCATAACAACTCTTTGAATTGTTTAAAGATATTTGATACGATCAAACATATGAATTTAAAGTAATTAGTTCTAAGATTATTCAGTGAATATGATTCTTATTCAATATTATTCTTCCACGATTCCATCTTGATGGAATTGAGTAGTGGCAGCAGTCGAATCTTATATGATTTGATTCGTTTGATATTGAATGTTACCGAATTAGTTTCAATACTCTTGGGGATATGCTTGTTGGATAATATGACCCATAGCGTCACTATTTGTATATATCATGGTGTTGTTGTACAAATTAACTATGTGACAAGGAATTTGCACTCTCATCGTTGTGATTAGATCACCATAGATATATAAATGAAGAGAGGTCCATATGATTAGTTCCTGGATTGAGAATGATATGAGACAGTATCAGTCCACGAAGGATTAATCATTAAATATCCCTAGCCGAGAGTATTATCGAGACAGGACATCGATAATGCAGAATAGGCTAGTATTGCACTTGTGCGCGTTGTGAGGGCACGACGGCATAGTTCTCATATATTTAAGTATTAGATACTTATGCAAGTGCGATAGGAGGTTGTGTTTCACTGATGGTACGGGAAACAGCTTCGCTCTGGATAGACCCCTCGGAATCCCATTGGTATTATGACTATGTGTCTATGGGAGTCCGACATCAGGGTAGGTGTATTTGGTCTTAACCTGAGACTTGCACCGCTAATGCTTACGACAATCAATATACTTTAGTTGAGGTCGTCTAGGACTCTAACCGGTTCTGTGTACGCCAACTGCTGGGTATATTGAGAATCGTAGAGTATTGGGTGTGATGTCAAGACGGAAGTATCACTTCAGTCATAGTGGAGATGATGTCACGCAGGATACGGTATTAGTGCTCTTAAGTGTTGCGCAACCATCGGGATATTATGACTAGGTCATGCATATCCGATTATAGAGACTAGTTACCAGACATCCGACATGTGCTTCGGACGGGGCAGACACTTATCCAACCCCAGCCCTAGCACGTGACTATCCGATACTGGGCCGATATACACAGTACTTGGTATACTACGCTTGATAGACTTATTATTCCTGTAAGGATATTTCCGGAGAATTTGGTAGGCATGGTGCTTTTCTAGAAGCCAACCTTGTCTAGTAAATCGGTAAAACGTAGTACTTGGTACTCACGTGTTCGGATAGTCCGATGACCGATTGACTGCCAACATATCCGGGGATCTCATGGGTCGCTTCCCAAAGATTCACCGATGACGTATGACTCGCACTTTTATTAATCTGGGATTAATATGATGAGAGAGAAAATTAATCTGGGATTAATTACAGAGATATTTTATCTGGGATAAAATATCAATTTAAAGAGAGAGAATGATTAATTTGGAATTAATCGATTAATTAATATATTTGATATATTAAACGAAATTGGATTTCGACGCGGAATTAAAATTAGATTTTAATTCTGGCGAGCGGATTAATTTAGAATTAATTCGTTAGCGACGTGAATAGTGATTTCGCTAGGCGTAATCATTTAATCACGACGCGACGAAAAATTCGTTAATTTAGAATTAGCGAATCCGAGCCCGAGATTATTTACGAGCGAATTCGCATTTCGAATTCGAGTGCGGCACGCAAGTCAAATCAAGCGTCAAATCATTAGTCGCATCAAGCGTCAAATCACTTGTCACTTTGAGTGATGTGACTTGACAACTTGATTGAGTTGACTTGATGTGATGAGTGATGTGTGTGGTTGGCAATTAAAGCCAAATGTGTTTGAAATGAAATGAAATTCATTTTCATGTGTATTAGATACACAAAAAAGACACAAAACCGTGAGACACACTTTCCCTCCTCTCTCTCCTCTTCTTCTTCTCTCATCACTCACGCCATTTCTGTTCTGGTTTTTCTGGGTACTGCCGTGAACAAAATGGAGGGAAGCAGTGCTTTGTGGCAAAACAATAGTGCTAGCACACTCCGGGATCAATGCGAAGGTGATAGGGAGTATACCCATGAGCCGGGAACCAAAATGATGAAGCTGGAGCTTCAAAACTTGAAGATAAGGGGCGCGAAATTTACTGTTCACAGCAGCCCACTGCAGTGCAGTCCACTGTCAAGGAGATTTCGTTTTTTGTTGCCCAATCGTCGCTCTCAACCGCTCGATGTAAGTATTCCGCAACTTCCGTCATTGTATTCACTTGTGTATCATGCTTGAGTTTTGATCTTGGGACCTATAGAAACTCCAACAATGGTATCAGAGCTTAGGTTAAAAGCATGAAAAAGTTAGGGCTAAAATTTGGGCAAACTTGATTTTGAGCATGATAAATTAAATTGGATGGATTTGTATGCTTAATTGTGTTGAATTGAAGATTGAATGGGTCAATTTCAAAAATTGTGATTGGATAATTTTTTCCCCAAATTACTACCTTGGCCGAAAATTGATGATGATTTAATGTCTTGGGATTTTTGATTTTTGACAATTGGATGTGTTGGAAATCATTCGGGAATATGATTTGATGTCTATTGCGGAATCAATTAGATTGAATTAGAATCGGACGAAAAATCCCCAAATTGCCAAGTATGTCATAAAGCTCCAAAGTTGGGTAAAATGAATTTGAGCATGTAATTATGAAATTGGATGATTAAGTATGCTTGAATGTATTTTAATTGATGATTGGTTGGATCAATTTGATCAATTTGGTTTGGAACAAATTTGCCCAAAATCTTATCTTGGCCGAGAGTTATGCCCCTTTGTGTTCTTGGTGAATTTTGATTTTTGAAACATTGGATGTGTTGAAAATCATTAGGGTATATTGATTTAATGTCGAATTGGGTTTAATTGGATTGAAACAAATCGAACATGAAATTAACCCCATTGCCGAGAACAAAGTGAGCATGAATGGGTTTGATTTTATCAAAATATGTTGGACATATGATGATGATAATGAGCATGATTAATTGTATGAATTGATGTTTTAGAAATGTTAATTTGGGTGATTAATCATGATATACACTTTAGGTAATTAAATTGCGAAATTGGATTTGTGTAATTTAATTAATTGGGCAAATTTTGGAAATTGAGCTTGAATTGTTGTTATTGGGCTTATTGGGCTTTGTTGTACAAAGTTTGGTTTAAACAAAATTGGTTGGATCCAATTGGGCCCAAAACCGCATCCATAAAGCCCAAATGCGACTTAATGGACCTTTAAAGTTTAATTGGGCCTAATGGGCCAAGATTAATTATAGGCTTATTGGGGTAACTCCCGGATTGGATTTGGTTATTCGTTTTGACTCGAGTTGACCAAAAGTCCACGCCTTAAGAAATTAATTAAAGCCCATTAGACTTTAATTAAATTAATATTGGATATTAATCGGTCTTTGAGACGCGTTACGATTAAATTTGGAATTTAAGTCGTAAAGGTTTATTAATAAAATAAAGTGTAATATTTAATTTGGAATTAAATAGTGGATTAGTATTAAATACATATTAAATTAGATTTAATTATGTAGTTTAATTTAATTCGGGAATTCGTACTTTAAGTACTTATTCGCAAAAACGAGTTTGACTCGAACAAAATCAAATCGTTGTTTGAACATTGGATGATCACTAATTATCAAGATTAATTAATTGGATTAGATTGATTGATAACATGCTTGAGTGAATACATGGTTGTGATGCATGAATAATGTATATCAGATGGATATTAGATGGGTGGGGCAATTTAGAAATTGTTGTAATAAATTTGATTTATTAATTGGACCTGCGTGTCCAGCCTTATCACCCCTCCTATTCTTTGTATTCTCTTCTCACCTATTCCCCTCAATGCAAATGAGGTTTCTTTAGAAGTGTAGTGTAACGGGTAGAAGAAATATTTGTGCTAGCGGGAGAGAGAAGGGTAGAGATTTGATCTAGGATCAATGTGTAAAATATCCATCCGCATATCATTATTATTTATCATATGCGCTTTATTATGTGTTTAGAATGCATGTTTAAGGGTGTATGATGATGAGACCTTAACAAAGATAATAAATTGGTTGCCAATTTGCACACGAAAAACCCTCATCAAATATCATGCGTTTTTCCTTCATTGAGTGATTCTCACTCAAGATCCGAGACGGCATTGGGTTGTTGGACAAAGTCAAGCCCTTTGTCTGTCGAAGATGTGTTTGAATCACGAAGGCTTTGTTACATGTCAGTGTCTTGTCCAAGTTGTGGTTGTTGGCCAAAGTCAAGACCACTTCTTGTCCATCGACATTGATTACGAAGCTTTCCATGGTCAATGGGTCGCGCTTGACTGGGATCATTAGGTTTGTTGTGCCAAAGCCAAGGCCTAGTTGATTCAGAGGAAAAATGTTAGGTAATACATTGGATGTATTGGCATATAAGATATATGTTAAGATTTGGAAGTCCACCTACTGGATCTAGGAATTGGATTGGATCCAATTGATCTTAGAGATCTACCTAGTTAATTATCATACAATTTGTTGGCCAAAGTCAAGATTTGGTTCGATATTTAACGGGATCCTAGCCCACTAGGAAAAACGGTTTCCCGAGTACTCGAAAGATGGTTAGAGGCTCGCAGAAAAAATAGTGGGAGGCAAGAATTGAATTTGCAGTACTCGTTCAATTACTCGCCATACGCGCTCATTTAAATTATTTCGTCATTAGATTAAATCTTAGTTGGACTAATATTTAAATTGTTGTTTTATTTAACAGTTGGACTGTATTATAGTTGATTATATATAATTGGATTATATTAATCAATATATTTGAATTAATTAATTTCAGTTTACAGTTGATTTTATAATTGGATTATAGTAATCAATGTAATTGAGGTTAATTAATTTAGATTATATTTGATTATATAGTTGGACTATTATAATCATTATAATAAATAGTACCACAAATCGTTGATTAAATAGTTGGACTATTAGAATCAAGATATAAATGAAAGATTAGTGTTATGAAGGAATTGAAGACGAGCAAGGCTCTGACTTCAAATATGTTTGTCAAAATTATGTTCATTACTAGTATTAAAATTGGATTTTTAGATACTTAATATGATACATAATAAATATATATATTGATGTTCAGAATCTGCTATGAGCATGATTAGAGAACTGTTATAATGTAACTAGTTTGACTAGATACATTATCTCTTTATCAGTGTTTAACCCACTGCGGGTGAACCTTTATATTTTAGAACACTAAAGTGTTTTATATATAAGGATGATATTGAGATAAACACATTAGATGTGAATAAGAATTTATATTTGAATATAAATAAATCTCAAATATATATAATGACAAACAAATAGCTCAAAGTGATTTGATCAAGGAAAGGAAGAAACTAATTATGGCATTGTTGTCTGGGACACAATCGAACAAGACTCGTATATCCACACTTCGAAGAGTGGGTACTCGGACTGTTTGATTCCAATCAAATAAAGTCTACGAATCTAGTTTATTGGGCAATGTGCCTAAAACACTATTTACTTGGTAAAAGTGTAAATGCCACCGATCTATTAGCCCTAGTTCATAATGAAGCAAGTGGGCCCATGTCTAGCTAGGCTAGATATGGATATGAATATTTCGTGACCTATACAGATGTGGCATCGCGTAATGGTTGTGTGTTTCTTTTGAAGAACACAAATCGGAAACTTTTAGAGTTTCGACACGAAATAGACAATAGATCGACTATAGTATTATACCGTCACGGTAAGACCGTAATGGAAAATACTTAAGCAATAAGTTTCTTATATACTTGAAAGAGTATAGTATTCTTTCAAATGAGGACTCCTTCCGGAACACGTCAAAATGACGGTGTGTCCGTGCTAGATAAATCGAATTTGTTAGACATGATAAGATTAATCAAGAGTCGCTCTGAGCTACCATTTCCTTCAACGGATACAGATAAACAGTGTAAGAACTTATTTAGAATAAGGTTCCATAATAATCTGTTTGACAGATTACATATTAGATATGAACGGGAAAGAAACCGGGGTTTCTCATTCCTGACCATTTGGGATGCTAGGCATATGTTTGGATGATACCAAACTAAAACCCAAATTGGATAAGTGTCAATTGTAGGCTATCCTAGGGATACCATAAGTATTGTATTATACATCTCACCAGAGAATAATTAGATTGTTGCTCACCATGCAGTGTTCCTGAGAGGAATACAGACATGCAGTGGTAAGTGGGAGGATAGTAAAACTCGATGAAAATTGGAGTAATACTATTCAAGGCACCTATTCCTAATGGAACATAAATAGTTCTCAAGGATGAAACTATTCCATTAATCTTCGAATACACAAGAACCGCGTAGATCGGAGAGAGTCAGAAAACAACCTGGGGTATGGGTTTCTGATCTCACCTCATTAAAGATGTTAATCTTTTAAGGTATACCAATTGATTACGTATGAGGTAGTGATACAAGGTATCGACTCCTATTATGACAAAGTGTCATGAGTCCGAAATGGATTCCATGTATATCAACAAGTTTGGATACTAGTGATGTACCATAAGACATTGTGCCTATTGGTACTTTATAAGTCTTCAAGGAAGACATACATGGAAGGCAACATACCAACGTACTAAGCTAGGCTTGTAAAAGAAATGTAGAGTTATCAACATTGTGTTGATTCCGACGAAACCTTTTACCTGTGCCATTGTAAATCCATTTGGATAATGCTTGCTAAAGCTGTGTATTTCATTTATGAAATATGACAGCTTAACGGAAAATCGCTTTCCTGAAAAGGAAACCTTTCGGAGGATGTTTATAACATCCTGTCGGTTTTGTCGTACCATAACAAGCAAACAAGGTTTGCAGGTTATTCGATCCATGTTTGGATTGAAGCAAGCATAGGTTCTAGGAATTGTCGTTTGATGTAATCATAATGGAGTATGATTAATTCAAAACGAAATGATCTTGTGTATATAAAAGGGTTAGTGGGAGTGCACTGATATGAATGTCATGTAAGATAATGATAATATGTCATTTCTTAGAAATGATATTCCCATAAAATGATCGGTGAAAGCTTGGCTTTCATAGATATTCTTTCATAGAAATTCTCCGTAGAATTCTTGGGAGTAACAACCTTTATTCAAGGAATAAAGATCTACTGGGCTAGATTTGGAGTTGTTAACACTCTCTGAGAAATTGTACATTGAATAATGTACGTAACCTGGTGTCTCATACACTTTGAACATATGGAGTCACAATCAGGACAATCCAAGTGATTGTCATTGGATTAAAGTTAAGAACATCTGTTAGTATCTTAGAGAACTAAAGATGCTGTCTTAAATTATGGAGTAGGAGAACTTGAAGTGACTAGGATCACTGCTGCAAGTTTCCAAACCGGTAAATATTGCGGTACTATAAAGTTTGAATAACGGGACAGTGAGCTGGAAATATTCCGAGCAAGATAACTGTTGCCGAATAAACAACAAATGCGGATTATTGCTGCAGCTGAGGCAGCAATAGAAGCCATTTGGATCGATAATAAATCTAATTAGATTAGATATAGTTCTTTTAGCAGCTGAGCTAGGCGTCAGAACAGGCTAAGGAATTAAAGGTCTTATCGACGATCCAGATATATACTTCTATATTCATCTGATTCGTTCGGATCATACATCGTGGCGATGTGGTGATCGTATAAATCATGTCAGACGATAATCATGGAAATCCGCTGACGAAAACCTTTCTCAACAATTTGAGCAAACCGTACATAGTTCGGGTGTTAGACACTCGAGTGACTGGCTATATGCCAAGTGGGAGATTGTTGGATAATATGACCCATAGCGTCACTATTTGTACATATCATGGTGTTGTTGTACAAATTAAATATGTGACAAGGAAATTGCACTCTCATCGTTTGTGATTAGATCACCATAGATATATAAATGAAGAGAGGTCCATATGATTAGTTCCTGGATTGAGAATGATATGAGACAGTATCAGTCCACGAAGGATTAATCATTAAATATCCCTAGCCGGAGTATTATCGAGACAGGACATCGATAATGCGGAATAGGCTAGTATTGCACTTGTGCGCGTTGTGAGGGCACGACGGCATGGTTCTCATATAATTAAGTATTGGATACTTATGCAAGTGTGTTGGGAGGTTGTGTTTCACCGATGGTAAGGGAAACAGCTTCGCTCTGGATAGACCCCTCAGAATCCTATTGGTATTATGACTATGTGTCTATGGGAGTCCGACATCAGGGTAGGTGTATTTGGTCTTAACCTGAGACTTGCACCGCTAATGCTTACGACAATCAATATACTTTAGTTGAGGTCGTCTAGGACTCTAACCGGTTCTGTGTACGCCAAATGCTGGGTATATTGAGAATCGTAGAGTATTGGGTGTGATGTCAAGACGGAAGTATCACTTCAGTCATAGTGGAGATGATGTCACGCAGGATACGGTATTAGTGCTCTTAAGTGTTGCGCAACCATCGGGATATTATGACTAGGTCATGCATATCCGATTATAGAGACTAGTTACCAGACATCCGACATGTGCTTCAGACGGGGCAGACACTTATCCAGCCCCAACCCTAGCACGTGACTATCCGATACTAAGCCGATATACACAATACTTGGTATACTACGCTTGATATAGATCCTTATTCCTGTAAGGATATTTCCGGAGAATTTGGTAGGCATGGTGCTTTGCTAGAAGCCAACCTTGTCTAGTAAATCGGTAAAATGTAGTACTTGGTACTCACGTGTTCGGATAGTCCGATGACCGATTTGATTGCCAACATATCCGGGGATCTCATGGGTCGCTTCCCAAAGATTCACCGATGACGTATGACTCGCACTTTTATTAATCTGGGATTAATATGATGAGAGAGAAAATTAATCTGGGATTAATTATAGCGATATTTTATCTGGGATAAAATATCAATTTAAAGAGAGAGAATGATTAATTAATATATTTGATATATTAAACGAAATTGGATTTCGACGCGGAATTAAAATTAGATTTTAATTCGGGCGAGCGGATTAATTTAGAATTAATTCGTTAGCGACGTGAATAGTGATTTCGCTAGGCGTAATCATTTAATTACGACGCGACGGAAAATTCGTTAATTTAGAATTGGTGAATCCGAGCCCGAGATTATTTGCGAGCGTATTCGCATTTCGAATTCGAGTGCGGCACGCAAGTCAAATCAAGCGTCAAATCATTAGTCGCATCAATCGTCAAATCACTTGTCACTTTGAGTGATGTGACTTGACAACTTGATTGAGTTGACTTGATGTGATGAGTGATGTGTGTGGTTGGCAATTAAAGCCAAATGTGTTTGAAATGAAATGGAAATTCATTTTCATGTGTATTAGATACACAAAAAAGACACAAAACCGTGAGACACACTTTCCCTCCTCTCTCTCCTCTTCTTCTTCCTCTCATCACTCACGCCATTTATGTTCTGGTTTTTCTGGGTACTGCCGTGAACAAAATGGAGGGAAGCAGTGCGTTTTGTGGCAAAACAAGAGTGCTAGCACACTCCGGGATCAATGCGAAGGTGATAGGGGAGTATACCCATGAGCCGGGAACCAAAATGATGAAGCTTGTTGCTTCAAAACTTGAAGATAAGGGGCGAAATTTACTGTTCACAGCAGCCCACTGCAGTGTAGTCCACTGTCAAGGCAGATTTCGTTTTTTGTTGCCCAAATCGTCGCTCAACCGCTCGATGTAAGTATTCCGCAACTTCCGTCGTTGTATTCACTTGTGTATCATGCTTGAGTTTTGATCTTGGGACCTATAGAAACTCCAACAATGCTCCAGTAACACTAGTTTATCTTTTTTTAATTTAGGTTCCATTAATTTCTACAGTTACATATATGATATGATAGGTAGAAATTTTGAATCTTGAAAAGTTTGAGATTTGAATATTTCTTTTATATAATAGTTATATAATGGAAATTACTTACGCCTTGGAGGTATAAGTAAAAGTTTATCGTTTATTCTGTTTAATAGAATATTGTACTCTATTTCATTAGAATATCTTTCCTACGATCCTAAGTAATAAAATCGTTTTATCACTTGGTGTGTAACATCGGATGTTAACAATTGTAGAAAAGACTTGACTTATTGAAGTCAAATGTGATAATGATAAACTATAATGGAACTGCGTAATTAATAAGATGAAACAACACTTATACATCTTCTATATAAGTTTAATAGGATATCAGAATCATTTACGAGTATTTGATACTTAATGATTCTGTTGTTTTTTTACCGAAGAAAATTATCCTATAACTTATAATGGAAGCGATATTTGATATCGATTCTGGAAGTTCACCATTGAACCACAGATCTGAGATTGTTCATAGCCTACTACGATCAAGTTTTGAACTTGATTACGCTTTCATTATGAATTAGTTCATGATATGTGCTAATTGTTTGCGCAGCGAAAGCAGTGTGAGCTTATTAAAGATTTGACCTTTAAAGTATGAGAATGAGAAAAGTTATACTCAGCAATCTATTGTAGATTCTGAGGAAACTTGTCTCTAGTCATACTAATTGAACAATTAAATATATATTGGTTAATGTTGATCTTAAACTGTACATTTTAGCTAAAGAATGGAAAGTGGCATTTTTGAATGACTTATTCAGATAAGAGATCAGTTGTGATTTCTTCATTTGAAGAGTTCATTCTGGAATGGCTCTAGAGTTTGTGTTCTGTTGAGATTGCAGTTTAGTGTGCTAGCTTATAGAGCCTATTGTAGACTCATATAAGTCTTCCGGAAATTTGTGTTCTCTATTTTTGATATCGTCAGATTGTCTGATCTTGTCAAATTATAGAGAATACATATGTGATTGAAGGGTTAGTGGGAGCATACAAATTACTTTCTAGTGTTATATATCCTAACAACATTATCATTATTATGGTAATAATGAGATGTTTGTAAGGTAAAAGATTTACCTAAGTCTTCTTTACTCCGTGAAAGCAGTGGGAGTAGTCTCTGTTATATTTGATATAAAGTTTTATATAAGATATAAAACTAAGAGACTTGTGAGAATCTCCTATTATTCGTATATTAGATATGATCTAATAAAGGACATAACTAAGCTATCTGTATGACAGTTAGTATAACAGTGCGACAGTTATTTTGTGTCTTATATAAAGTATTCATCTTTCGTAAATGATGATTCCTTTTTCGAAAGAGATATTGATTAGAATGTCTAATCAATCTTATGTATCATTTGATGATGACATAATAAATAATTTATAATGTGCGATTAAAGATATCGATTTAATCGTAATTATTACGAGTTATTTTGATATCCTATAGACCATAGGATGGATCTTGAAACACGTTCTTTATGATCTTTGAAATATTAAGAACGAGTTTCTAATTCATGGAGAATTCAGTCTGCAACTATTAGGGTCATATTAGTTTTGAGACTAATTATGACGTTAGACAGTCTACGTCATAAAGAGTCACAAAAGATGCAGTGGGAGTGTCACGCATGATTCTACTGTTATAGTGGAATTAGATGCAACTTATGAAGTATTGACTTATGAAGTTACATAGTGACCTTATAAATTAGAAGTTTTATATTGGTGTTGTGCTTGCGGTTGTCCGCATAGTATTTTGGATTTGATCCCTGAATACTTGGACAACTCAGTAGCTGTAGCACAATACTGATGTAGTGTTTGATTAATATTAATGTATAATTTAGATTCTACAAAATATGAAAGATATTGGCTATGGGAAATGATTGAGTTTGTTTGACAAACTCATTATGTAATAGCGGACCTAATTCTTGTTGCCTACCTCTTAAGTGCTGGGTGAGCTTTTGAGGGCCATGTGTATACGATACACATTGAGATGTGTATATGATACCGTGGATTGGCACAAGAGAAAGTGGGAGAAATTTTTAGGGTTGGTGCTCAGAGCGCCAATCCGGACCGTATTTATGTCTGATTCATGAATACGAACATCCCATTTTCCATAATATTACTTATTTATGGTTGCATCTCTTTTTTTTATATACGTATTTGATCTGATTACGATTAGATTGAAACTAAATGTTGTTTAGTGATATGCATATATTAGACAAAGGCCCGATAATATATAATGCAGTTCACAGTTACAAAGGTAGTTTGTAATTGACATTGGGAAGTGTCATTGCTAAATGTATATTATCAAATTTAGTTCCTGGTCAAGATTCACTAACACGCGGTCGGTTAGTCAAATCCGTTGAGACCAGTAGATGTCGTATATCGAGACTTGGTCCGATGGTTTATCCCAATGAACCATGAGTCTAGGGAGACTCCTATAGACGTGTAGGTGTTTATAATAGATAAACATTGAACGACTCACCGAAGATTCTTAATGGATGGTACACCAACGTCAATAAGAATCTTCTCGGGTTGAGTAGCATAGTTGTCCTTCAACTTGAGACACCATTGTGGATGTATGAGACATCCTCCACACTTAGATGTCAGTCACGTCACCGATCTATTTAGATCAGACCTCCGCCTGTTCGTTGGGTGTGGACCGATCCTCAGGATATCCTGTGTGTGTCAAGATAGGATCCGTCAGTCCTGTGTACAGGGCATAGGTAGTCCATATGTGATTAGCAATCAGTTAAATCTATGGCCATAGTATACTTCGGAAGTGAGTTCCGAATGTTATTTATAGATTGCCAATAGAAACGTCGACGAGATAATACCTATACAGATTTGACGTTTACATCTATATCTCTGGGATTATCCGGATACCTGTGACGGATGGATTATATGTATGCAATGACCTCGACCTGTATGATTCAGCTAGTTTATCTGTGGTCGTCATAATTTACGGGTGGGTAAATTATGGACACGAAATTGGATTTTGTGACGGATATACCTGAATCTAGAGAGTCTCACTAATGAAATATACTCGTAGAGCACTAGGGAAACTTTTATGAATAATGGTGATTATTTATAAATCGTTTAAACGTTAAATGAAAAATACATGCGAACGGGCCGAACCGTCATTTCCTAATTAATGTGTATTTGTATTTAATATATGATATTATTAAATCCACATTAATAAATTGTCGAATAAAGGTATTTGACATATATCATTAATATATGTATTTGAGATATTTAAAGTAAATATAATACATATATTTGAGATATTTGTATTTAATTAATTATTTAATTGTTAAATGATTAATATAATTAAAATATAAATATCTCACCAAATGATAAAGTTAGGAAATGATTATAAGTGTTTATTGTTGACTTTATACTTAAAGGAAAAGGTTGTCAAATTGAATTTAACTTCCTTGGATATTTGTTTTTATTGTTAAAATTGAAAATATCTATTTTTCCTTTTTCTTTGGTATTTTCGGTCAACACCCTAAATAAATATAATTGTTATATTTTTGAGAGTTGCAATGTTGACTTGGTTGAATAATTCATTAAAGTGTAATGATTTAGAAATGCAAGTTGACAAGTTGAACTTAAATGAAATAAATGAAAATATCTTGATATTTTCTCACCATCAATTTCGGCCAAGGCTAAATTTGTGGAGTATATATTGTTTTGTTTCATCTTTTCGGGTTTAACAAGTTCATTTGAAACCAAAATAAACATAAAAGAGAGTTGAGAGCAAAGTTTGAAGGCTAAAGGGAAAAGGCTTGAAAAAGCTTGTTTTTGTAAGTCTTTCTTTAATGTCTTCAACATGAAATATGTTTCTAACATGCTTAGCTTCATTTTGTGATGCTTTGATGTTATCTCCACTCTTATAGTTTGTGTTTATATGGTTGTGAACTTGAATGAAAGTTTGATGCATGTAAGTAAGCTTGAAATGGTTTCAAAGCTTTACTTTTGATTTTTAGAAAATCAAGTTGCCATTCTAGAGTTAGTAAGCCACTCCTTGGTGACCTAGAATTGTTCTAGAGTTATTTCAAAGTAGTGAGGCTAGATTGGTGAAGTATTGAAATGATTAAAGTGTGGATTTTGTAAATTTGGTGAAATTGGACAATTTGATGATATTGAAAAATTAGGGTTCATAACTGTACGTGCCAAATTTGGGCCCAAGGGTAAAATCGTCTATTCACTTCGATATCGATACCGAATAAAGGCCCATGGACAAAGGTCAAGCTGAGACCCTAAATAAAAAAAAAAGCCCATGGTAAAGCCCAAAGAAACCTTATTCTACTTGCAGAGAAAGATTAACACATAAAGCCAAGCCAAGAACATAATATAGACATACCACAAATCATTACCAACTATTTCACTCTTTTCCCAAACATGATATGTATCCTCCACATGCAGAGGTTCATGATCACCGAAAGTTTACATGTTACAGGGACCCCGTCCCCATGTGCTAAACGAAAGAAATATGATTTCTCCACCTATAAATAGAAGATAAATTCAGAGTGTAAGACTTTGAGGGATTACTCCTCATATACAAGCCTCTGCTATTTGACAGAAGCTCTCAGAGCATCATATTTCCTAAACAGTTTCCTCCGCCCTTACGGGCATCTAAAGAAGGTTAAGATAATAGTAAACCTTGTTTTCACATTTTACTTATTCACTGCTCATTTCATACTACTGACTTGAGCGTCGGAGTGCCCCCGGCATGTTGGACATTATGACCCATAGCGTCACTGTTTTGTAAATGATATTGTGTTATTGTACAAAATTAACTATGCGATAATGAAATTGCCCTTTTGCCGTTTTGTAAAATTATTTACTTTGATTTATTAATGGAAAAAGTCCATATGATTAGTTCCGTATTGAGATGATATGAGACAGTATCAATATAAAAGGTTTAATCATTAAATATCCCTAGTCGGAGTGTTATCGAGATCGGACATCGATAATGCGGAATAGACTAGTATTGCACTTGTGCGAGTTGTGATGGCACAACGGCATAGTTCTCATATATTTAAGTATTGGATACTTATGCAAGTGCAGTAGGAGGTTGTGTTTTACCGATGGTACGGAAAACAGTTTCCCTCTGGATAGACCTCGCGGAATCCCATTGGTAGTATGTCTGCGTGTCTATGGGAGGCCGCATCAGGGTAGGTGTATATGGTCTTAACCTGAGACTTACATCGCTAGTACTTGCGACAATCGGTAAACTTTGGTTTTGGTGGTTCAGGGCTTTAACCGGTTCTGTGTACGCCTCTTCTGGGTTTATCGAGAATCGTAGTGTACTGGATGTGATGTCAAGATGGAAGTATCACTTCAGACATATGGAGATGATGATCACGCAGGATACAGAACTAGTCCTCTATAAAAGGTTGCAACCGTCGGGACAATATGACCAGGTCAGGATTGTCCGATTTAAAGAGACTAGTTGTTTGATATCCGATATATGTTTCGTACGGGGCAGACACATCTCCAGCCCCAGGCCTAACATGTGATCGTCCGATACTGGATCGATATACGCGATACTACGGTATACTACGCTTGATAAAGATCTTATATTCCAGTAAGAATATTTCTGGAGAATTGGGTAGGCATGGCGCTTTGTTAGAAGCCAACCTTGTCTTGTGAATCGGTAAAGACGTAGTACGAGGTACGTACGTGTTTGGATTATCCAACGACCGCATTTACTGCCAACATATCCGGATATCTCTTGGGTCGCTTCCTGAAGATTCACCTATGAACCTTATTAATCTTGGATTAATTGCGGAGAAACTTTATCTTGGATAAAATGCCTTATTAGGAGAGAGAGAGAGATCGATTAATTTGGAATTAATCGATAAAATAATATATTCGATATATTATTAAACGAAATTAGATTTCGACGCGGAATTAAAATCGGATTTTAATTCGGGCAAACGAATTAATTTAGAATTAATTCATTAGCGAACTGAATAGTATTTCGCAAGGCGTAATTATTTAATTCACGTCGCGACGGAAATTCGTTAATTCGGAATTAACGAAACCGAGCCCGAAAGTGCTTGCGGACACATTCGTATTTTGAATCGAGTGATATCCGCAAATCACATCGCGATATCTCATTACTTAATACGAATAGATGGTGGATGTATCTAGTCACCTTTGATGGATGATACATTGTCTCTAATCTCAAAGTGTGGTAATGATGGCAAATGATGGATTTCATTTTGGAGGGAAAGCCATGCACGGTTTTGAAGGATTTTTTTGCATTAAAAATTCTTTGGTATTAGATATCATATCACTTTTCATTTCCTTTGGGTCTCACGGTTTTGGCATGCAAAGGGAAAAAAAATTAAAGTGAAACACTCTCCTCTTTCTCTCTTGCTCACGCCGTGACTGCATATACAAAGGCAGAAAATTGTTTTCTCATTCTCCATTTTGCTAGCACAAGCAAGGAACAAAAGAGGTGATAGGGAAACACATTTGGAGCTTGGAATACTCAAAGATTTGAAGCTTCTCTCCATCTTCTTGCTGGCCGAAACTTCATCCTTGGAGGCTCAAGGATCCTCATCACCATTTTCCTCACATAGCTTTGTAAGTATGTTTCCGCCATCCTTCAAGCTTTGCATGTATGATTATTGTATTTCTATTGCTTAATCTTTCCTTGGGACTAATTATAGTAACCAACACGGCACCCACCACACCGGTGGGTAGTCTACTCTCGTTCACTCTACCTCTGTTTTACAGGATCGCTAGTGCCCCCAACCTACAAATTCTCAATTGTGGACCTCGGCCGAAATCCAGCATCCATAATTTGGCGCCCACCGTGGGGCCTTAGTGATTCATAGCAAACAAAGATCTCTCAGTCTACAATTTAGAAAGCACTATCACTCATGGCTTCAAGCAGTGAACAGACGCCAGATCCAATTACAGCCCAAATAACTATGCTGCAAGAACGATTACGAACTTTAGATGAGGAGAACCTGACCAAGCGAAGCTCCAATATAAACCTTCGAAAGCAGTTGGAACTAATTTCTTCCACCTCTCAACAACGTAATTCTCCAGACAATCCCAACAATGATATAGCTCCATCCAATCTTTTGGAGACATTCAATAATGTGGCGAATGATGATCTTTCCCCAGACGACCATCCAAGGAATCATACAAGTGTGCCAATTTCTCCAGCCGACCAGGCTCAGCAACTCGCTTCCAACATGCGTAAGAAATGTTAGAATTCAAAAAAGCAATATTGTCCAGCCTGCCAGGCGTCAAACTACAATTAAGGAAAAGTAGAGCTGGGACAATCTCTGACACACCATTTATTGAGTCAATCACTTCCGTAGAATTACCAAGGAAGTTCAGTCCTCCAGATATGAAAATGTATGACGGGTCAGCTGACCCAGACGACCACATCATCCATTACAAGTACAAGATGATGTCAACAGGCCTAACCCCTCGACAATGGGAAGCTGGAATGTGAATAGGATTTGGAGAAACATCGGCGGGTCCAGCCATAACTTGGTTCATCAATCTCCCATACAGGTCTATCGGGTCATATCAACAGTTGGCAAATAAATTTGTAGAGCATTTTGCAAGTTCTTGTAAGATTTAGAAGACTTCAGACGACCTTTACGCCGTCCAACAAAGGAAATGAGAATCTTTAAGAAGCTACGTGGCTCGCTTCAATAAAGAAAGGATAACTATCCCTGACCTCCATCAACCTACTGCAGTAGAAGCATTTAGAAATGGTTTGCTTCTAGAAAGTGGACTTTACAAGAAACTCACTAAATTTCTATGCTACACGATGGATCAAGCCATGGCTCGAGCTCAAATTGAAATAAGGTGGGAAGAAGACAAGAGGAACAAAAGAAAGGAGAATTCTTCTAATAGTACTCAAGATACTATTAAACGGCACAAAGAATTTCCCAACAGAACACCACGGCCAGCAGACAGGAAGAACCATCAAAAGATGCATCGACATTTCAACCGAGACTTCAAACGTCAACCATTGCCGTTCAGGGTACAAGACAAATCCGTGAATGGGGAAAGACTCCCAGACTACAATTTCACTGTTTCCCCAGAAGAACTGGTTTCGGTCCTCAAGAAGATGGGGAGCGAAGTAAGATGGCCCCCACGCTCCAGAGATTATTCAGCCAAGAAAGATACCAGCAAATGGTGTGAATTTCATCGGGATTATGGGCAAACGACAGCAGATTGCATGGCCCTGAGATTGGAAGTATTAGAATTGTTGAATAAATGATACTTGAAGGATTTGCTTTCAGAGAAGGGTAAAGCTACAATGGCTCAGAGAAACGAGAAAGAAGATGGCCCCACACCACCACCACCAATCAACAATACTGTAAGTTTTATTTATGGTGGTTCCGAAGTCAGCGGTGTCTCATATTCAGTCGCAAAACGACATGCCAGAGAAGTAGCAATGGGTCTTTTCCATTCGACCATGTCAATAGAGGGGATGTTTACAAACTTAACAATTGAATTTCCAGACGACAACAACGCCAGTCAAGTGAATCCATATCATGATGCGCTGGTGATCTCTTTGCAGATTGCAAATTTTATGGTCAAACGAATCTTAGTTGACACGGGTTCGTCAGCAAACATCATCTTCAGAACTACACTTTTTAATATGGGAACCGAGATAGAAAAGATTAACAGAAGGTCAACTGTACTTATTGGATTCAGCGGCGAACATAAATTCACCATTGGGGAGATAACACTTCCAGTCTATACGGAAGGAATCAATAAGATGACTACTTTTTTGGTCCTCGACTGTCCCTCAGCCTACAACTTAATTGTTGGCAGACCTTGGATTCATGAGATGAGGGCAGTCTCGTCAACTTACCATCAAGTGTTGAAATTTCCTACAAGGTGGGGAATCCAAGAGATTAGAGGAGACCAATCTGCTTCCAGAAGTTGTTACCAAACGATTTTAAAAGCAAAATCTCAATCATCATAGCAATTAATGAAGGGATCTGATGCTTCATCACCAGTTCTACCAAGTATAGAGGAGCTCGATGAAGTCCAAATTCACCCAGAGTACGCTGATCACAAAGCTCAAATTGGAGTTAATCTAGATCCCAAGCTACGAGCGGACTTAATTGACTTCTTGATGAAGCGACATGATTGCTTCGCCTGGGCTCACGAAGATATGACTAGGATTGACCCAGAGTTAATCACTCATGAGCTCCATATGGACCCAAACTACCCTACTGTCAAACAGAAAAGAAGAAAGTTCGCCTCGGAAAGAAATTAGATCATTGATGAAGATGTCAAAAAATTGCTACAAAATGGAGCCATTCAAGAGGTCTAATTCCCATAGTGGTTAGCTAAAGTGGTGATTGTACGAAAGAAAAATGGGAAATGGCGAGTCTGCATCGACTTCACAGATTTGAACAAAGCATGCCCCAAGTATTCTTTCCCATTTCCTCATATTGATTCGATGGTTGACGCTACAGCGGGCCATGAATTGCTAAGTTTCATGGATGCGTATTCGGGCTACAATCAAATCCTCATGCACCCAAACGACCAAGAGAAGACAGCCTTTGTCACAAACAGAGGTATTTATTGTTACAAAGTGATGCCATTTGGCCTCAAAAATGCTGGAGCCACTCACAACGTATGGTAAACAAAATGTTTTTTCAGCAAATTGGGAAAACAATGGAGGTCTACATAGATGACATGTTGGTGAAATCATTAGAAGCCGAAAAACTCTATCACATTTGGAGCAGGCGTTCGACACAATGAGGAGATATGGAATGAAATTGAATCCAACAAAATGAGCTTTTGGTGTCGCTTCATGGAAATTTCTTGGATACATGGTCACACGACGGGGATTGAAGCCAATCCAAGTCAAATCAAGTCCATACTAGATATTCCTTCTCCTACCAACCCAAAAGACGTCATGCGACTAGCAGAGAGAATTGTTGAACTTAACAGATTCATCTCCAAGTCAATTGACAAGAGTTTTCTATTATTCTCCGCCTTAAAGAAAGCGAAAAATTTGAATGGACTCCGGCCTGTGAGGAAGCATTGAAAAAACTCAAACGGTACTTGTCTTCTCCACCTTTGTTATCAAAACCACTCGACAATGAAAGACTTTTTCTTTACTTAGGAGTTTCAGAACAAGCAGTAAGTGCAGTCCTTATCAGATAAGAAAGGGGGACTCAGCTCTCAGTCTACTATGTAAGTAAAGCATTATTAGATGCGGAGTCACGTTACCCTCATATTGAAAAATTGGAACTGGCTTTGATAACGGCATCAAGGAAGCTACAACCATATTTTCAAGGGCACCCAATCACTGTTTATACATCATATCCAATGAGAAGCATTCTTCATAAGCCTGAGCTTTCAGGGAGACTGACGAAATGGGCTGTGGAGCTTGGAGAACACGACATTACATACCGACCGCGCACCGCGATCAAATCACAAGCACTCGTAGATTTTGTAGCTGATTTCAGTCCCAGTCTACAGATACCAGCTGAACAAGAGATTCTTTGCATTCATCCTTCGGCCACATGGAAGCTTGCAGTCGACGGGTCAAGCAACAAGCGTGGGTGTGGCTTAGGGATTGTGATTACTACTCCCGACGGCGATGTGTTGCAGCAAGCAGTCAAGTGCGGCTTCAGAGTCTCCAACAACGAAGCCGAATACGAAGCCCTCATAGCCGGCCTAAACATGGCCCAAGAGCTTGGAGCCAAAAAGATAGAAGTAAAGTCAGATTCCCAATTAATTGTCAATCAATTCCAGTGTTCATATCAAGCTAGAGATTCACATATGTCTTCTTATCTACAAAAGGTGAAGGAACTTCAGTCGACATTTGAGCAATTGACTATTTGTCAAGTCCCCAGAAATGAAAATGCGCACGCTGACGCTTTAGCTACACTGGGTTCGACAATGGAAGGAGAGAGAATACAATCCATACCAATTGTTTATTTGTAGTGGCCATCAATTTGGAAATGAGGAGTCAAGGAAGTTACCACAATCACATCAGGCGACTCATGGTTGACTCCGATTATAAAATATTTACAAAGTGGCATGCTACCAGAAGCTAAAATGTAGGCTCAAAAGATTCAACGACAGGCTGCCAGATTTACACTACATGATGGACAACTCTTAAGGAGGTCTCTATCCGGTCCCTACCTTAAATGTCTTACTCCAGAGGAAGCCCAATACGTATTAGCAGAGCTTCATGAAGGGGAATGCAGAAACCATTCAGGAGGAAGAAGCTTAGCGTGTCGAGCCCACACGACAGGATACTATTGGCCTTCTATGCGGGCAGATTCGGTTGAATTCACCCGAAGGTGCGAGAAATGTCAAAGATTTGCCCCCGTCCCGCACTTACCACCGGAAAAGCTTAAGCCAATTCTTTCACCTTGGCCTTTCATGAAATGGGGAATGGACATCGTTGGAAAACTCCCTACTGCCCCGGGACAGCGAGTCTACATGCTTGCCCTTACAGATTACTATTCCAAATGGATCGAAGCAGAAGCCTTTGTCAAGATACGAGACAGAAAAGTACAAAACTTCATTTGGAAAAACATCATTTGTCGATTCGGATTGCCAAGAGAAATAGTAACTGACAACGGATCCCAATTCATCAGCTACCGTTTCCAAGACTTCTGCAAAAAATTAGGGAATCAAATTAAACTTCTCAACCCCACATTTTCCTCAGGCCAATGGCCAAGCTGAATCGTCCAACAAAACAATCATGAACACAATGAAAAAAAGATTGGAGAAATCGAAAAGAGCGTGGGCAGATGAGCTTCCAGGAGTCTTGTGGTCCTACAGAACTACCACCCGTTCGTCGACTGGACAAACCCCATTCTCACTTGATTTTGGTTGCGAAGCAGTGATTCCAGCCGAGGGAGTTGTTCCAACTCCTCGTTACCAATGGATTGAAGATGACACGAATCAACAACTCATGAGTTACAGCCTTGATACGGTTGATGAATTAAAAGAACAAGCCTCCATACGACTTGCTGCTCATCAATAAAGCATGGCCAAATATTTCAATAAAAGTGTCAGGTACAGAACGTTTAAATAAGGAGATTGGGTCATACAGAAAGTTTTTCAGAATACCAAAGAAATTAAAGAAGGGAAACTAGGACCCAACTGGGAAGGCCCATTCGTCATTACGAAGATCGTTGGGCAAGGTGCCTACAAATTAGAAACGACAGAAGGAAGGTCAATTCAAAATAGCTGGAATGCAATTCATCTCAAACGATTCTTTCGGTAATTATAATTTTTCATGTTATTAGCCACTCGACCAGTGAATTTTTTGATAATAAGAAATATTGTGTTATCTTGTTAGATGATTTATTACCATTCTGAATCCCATACGACAAAGCGAATATGAAAAAATTAGATATCGACCAAAAAGGAAACACTATCATCAAAGTTTTGTGGTTTCCATCAAAAAAAAATAAACAAAATCAAAAGTTACAATTGCATATTTCATTCTGCGGGCATCTCAGACGCCGAGACTTCAGAAGTAGGCAGAACATCTTCGGATGGACCTTCGGAAGTTTGACTGGGAAGAGAGGAGATTGGGCCAATTTCAGTCAATCCAGGATCCTCAACTGCTTCGTTATGTTTCTCCACAGTAACCCTTTCTTCTTCAGTCTTCCCAATGACCATTTTCTCTTCAACTACCTCCTTCGAAAGCACTTCATCCCCATTCTCTTCCTCTTCTGCTTCGCTTGTAAGGGATAACCCAGCATGCAACCTTTCATATTCTCGGATCCATTTTTTCGGCTTCCAAGCTAAATTCTGACCAGCTAGATACTCCTCCATCAGATTGCTTCTTTCTTTCATCATCGATTCAAATTCTTCAACCATTTCAAGTTGCTCGAGCAATTCGGCTTTCTCCCTCGTCAAGCTCTCCACACTTTCTTTGAATGCTTCGTTGGTAGCCTCGGACACCTCCTTCTCCAATTTCAGTGTTGCCTGAGTCTCCCTCAATTCCTTTTCAACTTTTCTTAACTTCCTTCAGAAACATCAAAATTCATTTTCTGTTCAGCAAAGTCTTTCTAACGGATGTGTTGGCCTTCTCTAAATCCTCATCCTCCTTGGCTCAACTCAGCATACTCTTGCATAAAGAGGCCACACTCCATCACCTGAAAGGTACTTCGCTTAATTTCTTACATTCGACATATAAAAAATAAATATGTAAACTTCCAAATATAAGTACCTGATAACTGAGAACCACAATCTTCTTGCTTGTTTCTGTGGACCAAGTTCAGTCAAGCGTGCTCGTCTTCTTCAAGCAAGAGACGTTTAATGATTTAGATAGGCTGGAAGGATCCGAAATTGCAGTGGACCCGTGAGGAATCCTCACTATAACACCCTTATGCGTCGTCCTCCACTTCTAAATATTGCCTTTCTCTTTTTTGAAGCGGAGGTCTTCTCAATCGGTTGTATCATTGATTCAGGAGCATCAGGCGTAACGACTTCTGTTGGTTTTGGGATTTCCACTTCGGAGTCTTCAGGCTCCTTCCCTTTGACTTTCTTAACCTTCCTCCGGCTCCTTATTTCATCGATTTTTGGCACCTTAAACGGACCCGACATCAATTCAGCTGCGCATAAAAATTCTTCAGGGGTCAGTGGTTTTAAAAATAGCAGCCCTCCAAATGTAACCTCAATCGCCCAAGTACACAATATCACGGCCAAAATATGCTTACTTAGAGCCAATGAAGTACCTTCAGAATCAAACACTTCCTTCCACAGCGGAGTTAACCTCAGTCTTCTCTCTTCTAAAGCAGCTCTCCAGTTCCTCTTCGAATCAGGCAAGTTGAGAATGTACTTTGTGTTTGAGACGACTCGACTGGTAGTATCAAACTTTTTGTTTAACTGAAGACCTAAAAAAAAGAATATTTTCAGCCATAAAATTATAAAATACATAATACTAAGGTAAGAGCGAAGATATACTCACTCGACGAACTCCAATGTTCAGGAATATTACCATTCCCATTCGACCCAAACACACTCTCTCCTCTAACAAAGAAATAACTTTTCTGCCAATCCCCCATGTCGTTTGTCGTAAGCCCCAAGACCAAATGACTCTCCTTTGTCAGAGATACAAGTGATACCTCCCTTTTTCTTTCAGGTGTTCCTTTATGTAGTATGTTTACAACAATCTCTTACCCCGAATTCAATCCCCAATTCAAAGGCCATACATTCTATCGACAGCAGAATCCTCCAAGTATTTGGCATCAGCTGAGAAGGAGCCAGCTGATAATGACCCAACACTTCCCATAACTATTCGGAATAGGAAATCTGAATCCATATATGAATGGACGTTCATAATACCCAATCCATCCGGGAATTTTGTAATCTATCCTTTCAGTTAGCGATGCTAATCTTACTTCTATTGATGGTGGAAACCTATATTTCAATTTCATCTCTCTCATTGATTTTTCAGTCACTAGACTTGCTGGGTTCTTAGTTAAGATATTTGTTGGTTCACTCGTGCTTGGAACCCCACTCGACTCTAAAATGGTAGGTAGAGATCTCAGTGGTATCACTTCAGCGGGTGCTTCTGACGGTGCTTTAGCTATTGTTACAACTCCAGCCTCTATTAATTCTTCAAACGACCAATCTCTACGAGAATCTTCTTCACTTGAATCATCCAGAGGTTCAATATACTTATCAATTTGTGCACCTAGACTACCCAACGATTCCTCACTCGACATTTTCCAAACGACAGAGTTACAAACAAATATTTCCTAAAAACCTTACCCCTTTGAAGATCTAAACCTGTCTAAGCCACAAACAAAATCACAAAAGTTTCACTAAATCTTTCAAGATCAATTAACCTATTTGACTAAGAACATTTCGAATCTACACTATGAACAATTGAAGAAATTGAAGAACATCAAGAAGGATGTGAAGAGTACCTTGAAGATCATGAGAGCTCCTAAACTTCTTGCCAACCGAGAGGAATTCTTGTGTGAGACAAAACGACTCTCAAAACCCATTCTTATAGACTCCATTTTGGCGCTTCAATTCCCTCCAAAAGATGTCTCGAAAATCCCATTAGGGTTTTTATTTGATTGGGCTCCAAACACCCTTAGGCCCAACTTCCCTCCAATCTACCAAGAATAGTATCTCTATGAAAACTGCTAAGGTGATTGGGTGACATCTGTCAATTCCGAGGATATCTCATCCATCTAATGGAATCTATTCCTCTAGAAGAGAACCTTGGTATCTTGATTCATTCGACACAACCTGCAAAAGATCGTTGGATTTCAGTCGACATTTCTTTATGAAGATTGCAAGCTGATATCAGTCGACATTAGCATATGATTCTTTGTAAGTTTCTTTCAGTCGATATACATGAGTGATGATTTCATATGATTAATTTAGTCGACATGCATATATGAGGTGAATGCAGGCACACTCCAGTCAACATGCATGAGAGAACGTTTCCAGTCGACATGCATGTACAAAAATCTTTGAAGGATAATTTCAGTCGACATTTCTTTATGAAGATTGCAAGCTAATATCAGTCGACATTAGCATATGATTCTTTGTAAGTTTCTTTCAGTCGACATACATAAGTGATGATTTCATATGATTATTTTATTCGACATGCATATATGAGGTGAATGCAGGCACACTCCAGTCAACATGCATGAGAGAACATTTCCAGTCGACATGCATGTACAAAAATCTTTGAAGGATAATTTCAGTCGACATACTTATGAAACGTGTTAGTAAGAACATTCCAGTCGACGGACTTAAAAGAACTCTCAAATTTATATTCAAGTGCATATATTTATGAAATGTTGGTATTCCAGTTGACATGCATGAATGGAGATATGTCCTATAATTATTCAAGTCGATATACAAGAACAAATTGATTTCAGGTATATTCCAGTTGACCTTAGCATTTGCATCTTTGCAAGATTGCTCCAGTCAACGTCCATGTATGAAATTATTACAGAAACATCTCAGTCGACATACATGTATGAAATAATTGCAGGTATTCCAATCGACATCTTTATGTGAATCTTACTAAGATTATGTCAGTCGAAATTCTTATATGGTGCAATATACGTATGTGTTCCATTCTTTATCCTTAAGAAATAATTATTTCAGTCGACATAACACTTAGATCTCGGAAGTTCTGCTTTAGTCGAATTCCATTTATGATTTATTTACAGAAACGTTTCAATCCACATTCTTCTATGGAGTCATTGTATGTCATAACTTTATGAAGTATTTATATTTCAGTCGACATCAACAGTTAAACATTAGTAATAGTTGTTTTAGTCGACATCCATGTATGAAATAATTGCAGGTATACTCCAATTGACTTGCATGTATGAAGGATTCATATATTTACTTCAGTCGACATGTATGTTCTAACATGCTTAGCTTCATTTTTTGATTCTTTGATGTTATCTCTACTCTTATATTTTGTGTTTATATGGTTGTGAACTTGAATGAAAGGTTTGATGCATGTAAGTAAGCTGAAATGGTTTCAAAGCTTTACTTTGCTTTTTAGAAAATCCAAGTTACATTCTAGAGTCGGTTGGTAGAAGCACTCCTTGGTGACCTAGAATTGTTCTAGAAATGTTTCAAAGTGGTGAGGCTAGATTGGTGAAGTATTGAATGGATTAAAGTGTTGGATTTTATAAATTTGTGTGAAATTGGACAAATTTGATGAAATTGAAATATTAGGGTTCATTAACCCACTCCAAATTTGGGGATTTTTCATATATGTGATGTATATGGTATGAATATGAGCATGTAATTTTTGGGTTGATTGGATTTGATCTTGGCATGTTTTGAACAAAAGGGACCAAAATGCCAATTACTTGAAAATTGGGGGTGTCACGGCAATTAGAAAAAAATTGGGGATTTGAGTTAAATATGAATTTGATGCATTAAATGTGTTGGAAAAAATTTAAGAAATGATTTAGAATCATCCAAAATTATATTTGATAATTTTTGGGCTAAAATAATCAATTTACAAAGTTTTGGGGCAATTCGGTAATTACCAAGAAATTTGATCTCTTGTGTAATTTTTCAGAATTCGATAATTGGATAATTAAATAAATAATTTTATTTAATCGATCCGAGAAAAATTTTGAAATCGGAAAATTTTGATTTTCCACCATTCCGCTGCGTTACCGATATTCCGCCTTAAAACCCCATCAAAATGGTTTCAGAGCAAGTCTCATTCTGGACACCCTGATATGATTAGCCCTTTAAAATTTAATGTTTTTTCTTTTCTTTACTTGATACATGTATGCTTTCATTAAATTTGATTAAATTTAAAGTGTATGACGATTTATGGAATATCCCCGCTTAATAAGGTTTTAAAGTAACTGGTATTTGGAATACTTGTTTCTTGGTCCGTCTTGTCAAAACGGTTTATAGATATTTTTCTGTGACTACATCTGAGACTGTGCCTCTGCTGTGAGGGTATAGCCGATAGAGATTTATTTATGCCGGATGTATATAAGATACTAGATAAATTCAAGCGAAAGCGGAATCCTGAACGTGCCCTAGCTGTCAGGGTTACGCAAGTAACTTGAGTTTATCATTGACGAGTTTAACCTTGGTACATCTCCTTGTGGGCCTGCCTTAGCAGCGACAACGAGAAACGACCAGGACCGGAAACCCAGGAGTCACTACTGAGTGATTGACAATGAGTTGTCTACCTGTGAATATACGTAGACGAGACCGTGCCTCTGCTGTGAGTCGAAATATATTCATGGGGTCCTCTTCCCATTATGGAATTCGATTTAATTATTAAATTCTCATTTTTCCGTTGGGGATTACAGTATTACGTAAAATAGTGGGAGGCACTGCTAAGATTAAAAATTCCTTAACTTAGGCAGTGTGTATTATTATGGAAATAGCCGTGTTTGTTTTCCTTAATCTATATTAGATAGAATTAAACTTTTAATTCACTGCACAAATATTTTGATATGTTATCTGACTTGACTCTTGGTTGCAGTTATTCTAGAATAGGTTCTAGATACTACTAGACTAGGATATTATTAGATTGGTCTAAACCATCGGGAACTATTGTTCCGATTTTCTTCAAAAATCAAGATGGTTAATGACTTAGTTTCTAAGTCATGATAGATAATCTAGATAGATATCCCTTTTAGGATATAATTGTTGGATAACATGACCCATAGCGTCACTATTTGTACAGATCATAGTGTTGTTGTACAAATTAACTATGTGACAAGGAAATTGCACTCTCATCATTTGTGATTAGATCACCTTAGATATATAAA